>JAMXBD010003596.1:0-111983 GCA_024138025.1 Combretum micranthum
TTTATGACTAATAAAATATTGACATATGTCATTATAAATTATTAAATAATATGATATTTTTTATATAAAACTCAAGTAATCTAATTATCAAAAAAAATTAACAAAGATCACGTGTTTCAAATTAGCCAAAACGTAGTCATGTTTTTGTAATTAACCATTATTACTATTATTATTATTCTCAACCTTTAGTTGACTTATTTTCCTTCACTTCTATCTCTCATCTTCTAAGTAGGTTTGTGCATTTTTACTATCATCAAGATGTATGTTATTATGATATGATAACTATGATTGTAATTCTTAATTACATAGTATTTCTTAATTTAAACAAATATTTGAAGTTTTATGATTATTAGTATATCAATTAGAGCAAGTGTTTTTAATAGCAATTAGAATTGAATTAAATTAAGCCAAATTATAGTTGGAACTATTTGGTTTAGAATCTCAAAACGTTAAAAGAAATTTTGTTATTTGGGGTTTGAAGAGAACTACATATGAGTATGGTATGGTTTGGTTTGATCCTTAAATAGAACTGAATTGAATTGAACAAACCCAAACATCTAAATATTTTCTTTTGGCATGTTTTATGATCGTTAATTAGTGCTACTAGCAGTTAGCAATTATTATTGTCTTTGATAACCCCACCATTAGTTGGTGCAATCTTACTATCAGTCCCTTTCAAACTCAACCATTGTAAAATGATTTTATTTGAGCTACAATATTTTTCCTTCCACTTCTGCCATCTATTTTTTATATCATTATCATGCTTCCTTGTAAAGAATAAAAGTAACCACCCAATTGGTGAACTTACTTGATATCGTGGGCTACTCATGATAAAGTTCTTATGTTGGAACAGTTCAAATTCAATTGCAGAAGGTTAATCAATACAGAAAGTAGAGTGAAGAATCTTTTATGTAAGTTATACAATATCAATATATATTTTGTAGCAATTAGGTGTGGCTTCGATTAGGCTTGAAGCTACTCTAAGCAGTTTAGGGTGGAACCAGGTTGCGGACTCAATTGCGCTGTAAAGTAGTAATGCTTACAGTTAGGTTCTACTCACTTAAAGTTTGGCTCTTTTTTCAGAGCACTCCTATTCTTTAAGGTCAATTAACTTTAATTAGGATGATTGTTTGATGTATCATCGAGCTGTCTCATTTTGTTCCCATAATCAATATTCATCATTTGTTATAAAATAATAATTATTATTTGTTTTATTTTAGGGATTTTATCATTTTATAACACGTAACAAATATTGATTAGTGGCAATAAGAATGATTTTCGTTTTAAATTAATGTTTGGCTTGTATGATGGAACCTTTTTCTTTCTTTCTTATTTTTTTGGCATGATATATGTGATTAATGAATGCCAAACAAAAAATCAATTAAAAATTAAGAAAAATTTTATAGAGAAGTTTTTATTAGAGTACACTTTTTTTTTTCAATATCTACTTTCTAGTACTTAAAAAAAAAAAAACAAATGCGGCCTCTAGAAATGAGTTTTCTTTCTTTCTTTTTTTTTTTTTTGCCAAATTTTAGAAAAAAACCATGTGGGACCTATATAAAAAGTTTATATGATTGTTAGTATAATGAATAAATTAAAAAAGTGCACTATCTAATCGGTCTAGACATGAGATGCTGTTAGATTTCTGTTCCAACAAATAAAATAATTGTCACATATTATAAAATGATAATTATTATTTAACACATGTGTTTATTCATGTGAACAGTAGTGTAACAGATCGGAGGATGGAAATTTGCCGGCACAAGCACAAGTTTGCCGATTTTAGGGAACTTTGAAAATTAAGGACGTAATTGCTTTCCTCAGCTGTCATGGGTTTAATGATTCCCGTGAAAATGTACATGCTTTCCGTATTTTTCTCGTGTTTTTCTAGCATTACTATTAAGAATGGAATAACCGCACAAGCACAGCAACTGAAAGGCAAGTGGAGTCCGTCTACCTAGTTTTCGCTTTAATTCAAGAGAAGAGATAACTGCAACCGACAGAAAAAGAGGAAAAAGCGCTGTCTCAATTCTTTTTTTTAATAAATATCATATTTGGTATCTGAATTTTATTATCTTTATAATTAAATATCTAATACTTAAAAGTATTAATTTGATATTTAAATTTTATATATTTTTACCATTAATTATAGAATTTTACCCTTCTTTTTTCTAAATAATTAACTACCTTAAGAATTAGGTCAAGTAGTATAAATGACTTTAAATGCTTTTTTTTCCCTTGCTAAAAATCTCAAAAAGTTTATAAATAGAAAATTAATAATTTTAAATTTGAAGTAATTAAATGTAAAAATTGGTAAAATCCTGATATTAAATGCAATATTCACCTCATTATTAAAGTACTTAGTTTGTATTTCTAATAAACACAAGGTTATTTGGGAACAAATTTAATTTATTAAACTTTGACTAGGTGTAATGGTACTTTACAATTTAAACTTATTTAATTAAACTTTGTTGAAGCCTCGCATTATTTAAAATGTATTTCCCTTCTAATTAAAGTAATGTTGATCTTTAAAATTGAGTCAAAATCAACTACTTATGCTCATTTAAGTTGGAAAACCAAGTGGATCTATTTAGTGGTAGAATGTCCTCTATCTTCTAATGTTGGTCGGAGTTTGATGACGAAGATCGAATAAAATAGGACATTGGTTGCCCTTAGGAAGGCTAAAAGAGGATCGTAATGCTAGCCTCTTCTCTTTATGATTTTAATTGGGTCGAGCCTTTCTGCGGGCTAAAAAATTCCTCATTTAGTGCTCTTCCAGCTTTAGCCTTCTTACCCTCTGCCCACTAAGCTAAGAAAAGTTCCTATCTCGGATTCGTTGAACTTTCACTCGAGCTTGAGTCTGCGGGAACTCACTCGCTTAGAATAGAGGATAATACATCCTAAATAAATTATTAGTTTGATATGTCCTATTAAGAAGACATATAAAAAAGAAAGGTACGCAATATGAGAATTGAAATTTCCTTAGTGAAAGCTTTAAAGATTAATCTCATCCTTTTCTTTTCATGTGAAAAAAGTTGGAAGAATTAGAGTGTGCGCAAGTAAGGCTGCAATCGAATTGAATCAAATCAATCAAGATGGTACAATGCTGAGTTTGAATAAATTCGACTCGAAATATTAAAGTTCAAGTTCATATTGAGTTCAACCGAACTTAATATTTTAAGATTGACTTCAACAGAATAAAATTATTAATCTTGAGTTCGATAGATTAAGTTCATTTAGACTCGATTTATTAATATATATATTTTAAATTCTAATTAAAATAATATTAATTCTTTAATGATGAAAATTAGAATAATATTTATGCTCGATAAAGCTCAATTAGGCTTGCGAACTAATCAACCAAAATATAAAGTTTAAGTTCGACTCGATAAACTATTCGAATAGTTTTAACTTGAGTCGATTCGACTATTTTTAAATCAAACTCAAATAAACATCAAGTTGAATTTGAATAGTTTGTGAACTAGCTTGGTTCATTTGCACCCTTATGCAAAAATGAATATATTGTATTTAACTTCGTAAAGAGCTCCATTCTATGTCTCCTTTGCTACAAACAACAAAGTAGGATGCACCCTTGTTGTCCACTCTCCTATGGACCCTTGTTGATTTTGAGCACAACATTGTAGATAATTCGCACTTATGTCACAAGTTTAATTAGAGTTAAGAGTCTTTCAAGCTAAATATTATGAAACTCTATTTTCACTTAATGAGATTACTTGATTCGACCTAATTGATTCAATCTAGGAAAATTTAATTTGTTTGGTTGAATTAATTTTTTTTAATCAATACACCATAGCACATGATCAATAAAAAGATAAATGAAAAGGGAGATAACAAAGACTATATAAATTTTCATCTCGGAAAGAGCCAAACTTCAAAGTAGATGCTTAAATTGTTAGAAATTAGTAACATTAATGATTTATTCACTTGGAAGAAAGAGAATAGTTATCCATTCCCATCTCATTCTACATAAAATTGCTATTGTGGTATTTACTTGAAATGAATGACAATTTTAATGAATTATTACTATACAAAATAACAAATAACAGTTTATCTTGCCTCCGCATATGAATTACTATTCAACAGTTTATTTTCAATCTTAATTATAAATATCTCTATCTTGAAAATATCATTTTTTTCAATATTATCTCTCTATAATAAAGATAAAGAATATTATATATATTTTATTTTTCTCCAATAATTTTTTGTTTTATTTTTTAATACCAAACGAATATTGTAATAACCATTACATCTTTAATACATTCCTATTAAATTAGTATTCTATTCCTCTCTTATTTACATTTTTTTTCCATCCACAAAAAAGAAAAAAAAAACGAAGGCAAAAGTTTTGAGTTGTTAAAACATACTTTAATAAATTTGAGAGAATATCCTCACACCAAAGTTAAAGTCAAGGGATTATTTATAATTATTGGGATTTATTCCCTAATTATGTATAAAAATTTAGAAGGAGTTAAAGCATATTTTATAGGTTTAGACTAGAGAATTTATTGACACACAAAATCAAAATTTATAAAATTACGTATACTTTTCCGTAATAGACGATGCACATCAATTCGCGGCTGAACGGATGAGGTCCGATTTTGCTGCTGGCTTTTGATGACTCCAGATTTTATCAAGAAAACCCATTGTAACGATCAATGAACCCAAAATGTGCAGTTGAAATGTATTTAATACTAGTGTCGTTATCTCTCAGAAATCGATGTCACTACATTACTCAACAAATTGGGTAAGATTTCAATTCCGTGGCAATATTGAATGTCTATGAAATTCAGAGGTACTTGCTGAGTCTTGTTTTCTTATAAATGTACACGCCACCCCACACACTGACATACAAACATACAGATATTTTATATATATATATATATATATATATATATATATATATAAGTGGAGGAAACAGTGTGTTCAATCAAGTATATTAGATAATGCTGCTTTCCACTTGAGATTACAAATACCAATCATGTTCTATTTCCACACACGTCTCTAGTTGTCGTTGACATTCATCTCTCACCAAACTCGAATACATAATTAAAATTAAAGCTAATAATAAGGGTAGTTCATGCTAAGGAGCAGTGGAGATCAATTTTCCTCTTAATTATTGAACACACTCATACATGTAATAGTGACACCTGACACAGCTAAAGGGTATGAAAATTATCACGACCAGTTAAATCGCACACAAATATCGAAATATGATCTTTAATTGTTTATTGATTTTACGAATATCTAGATAAATGACATTGAAAATTGAAAACTATAAAGATTTTGAAATTTTTGGAAAAATAAGCAAATATGGATCAAAATAATATTACTAATGAGAAAAAGCTAATTTGTTTGTTACCCTAAGACGTACATTAAAAGTAAGCTTGAAAGTTGTCAAAAATAGAACTCGAAAAACTACAAAAAATAGAAGAATCCTAAAACTTACAAACAGAAAGTAAATAAAAGATCAAGTAAACACCATAGATGATAAATAGATAAAAAAAAAAAATCTATACTAAAAGTTATAACATTTAGAAGCTTTCAAAAATAGAAGAATTGTTGTTTTAAGGGTTAAATGGTGAAATTAACTCATTTCCTCCAAGATAGGGACTTAAATAATAGAATTGTCACTTATTAGTTTTTATCCTATTTTACTATACATTTTTTCGCCACTACTCCCATGTTATCACCATCTTATGAGTGAGAATTATAGATAATAGATTGCATGATTTTATAAGGGATATAGAATAAATGCAGTTTTACCCTTTTACTCTTTAAAGGATGAGTTGCCTTTCCTGACTGCTCCATAATCTTCTAGATTTTATCTAAAAGCTATACTAATTTACAAATTTTTAAGATATAAGCTGGAAATAGGGAATTTTTTAAAATTTATAATTTAAACATCATAGCCATTCGTACTAGTCATCATAACAATTCAAATTGATATTAAGATAAGAAGAAAAACGCTATGGGTTTTTTTATTGCTAATTCAAATCCAATAGAGGTTACAGAGAGAGATCAAGTTAAACTTCAATGTATAGTAGGCTTGCAAAACAAAACACGGTTAATGGAGCAACAGAGTTAGGCTTGCATTGCCACTCTAATGCCTAGTTCACATGTATATTGATTTGAGAATTCAATGATTATAGGAGAAAGAGAGTCTAGGCGGCATTACCCTTATGTTGGGGGGGGGGTGGGGGGGAGTGGGGGTGGGGGGGGTGCGCGGATCCCTAATGGTTGAGCGAATCCTAAGATTATGGACGAGTGAGCAGTTGGTGACGGGTACAGTAGATATGGGATAGGCCCACAAATTCACCTTTGCACTCATCGAGTCCACCTACGAGATATGCGAGAGACATTGGATAGAGTGTCGATCGGATACTGCAAGAGTTAGTCGGTATTTCATGCTAGGGTAAAGAGTGTCTCAACGAAGCTTCAGTTGTGAATATGAACTGGACATTAGCATATTAAGTAGGCTCAAGCGGCTAATGGGTTGGACTTGACTAGAGCTGTGCAAACAGATTATGCAGGCCAACCCGCCTCACCTTGCCTTGCCTTGCTTCAACCTACGGGTTATGCGGGCTAAAATTTTTAGCTCAACCTACCTTGCGCGGGTTGGTGGGTTATGCGGGCTGGCCCGCGAACCAGCTACTATATTTTTTTATTGAAAAAATAGTAAGAATTCTAATTAAAATTTAACTTTTAATAATTTAAATATATAATTTTTTTTATCTCACAAATTACGTACATACTAATCTTAGATGATAATATTGTATGAAAAAATTCTAGAATTCTATTTCAAAATTTTTTATCTCAACATAAAAGGATTTATTTTAACTAACAGAAATTAGAATCTATTCCAATTTTTTTTTTCTTTAGCATGGTAAGAAAAAATACATCATGAAAATTATCAATGGCTATTGTGTTGCTTATTTTAAATAGAAGCATCTAAATGTCTAACAAATATAAATGAAAAGTATCGTTAAAAGGACTATGGATATAATAAACATAAAAGTTAAAAGTTTAAAATATAATACCAATAAAAATTACATAGTCAACATTTAACAACTAAATAATAGAAAAGTGAAGTGAAGAAGAAATAAAGAGGATAATATATTAGGGTTTTTCTTTTTAATAAGATTTATATTTACTTTTTTTTAAGTTTTTTAAGTGTGGGTTTGCGGGCCAATCCGACCCTCAGCAGGTTGGCCCGCTTCAACCCTCGGGTTATGTGGGGGGAGCCATTTTGGCTCGCACGTTAAACGGGCTAAATTTTTTTGCCCAACCCATATTTTTTTGCGGTTTATGCGGCTGGCCCGCATAACCCACCCCACATACCCAACTCTAGACTTGACTTGGGAGGTCTGCAGTCTATATTAGACCAGTAACATGTTTAAATTAAAAAGATTATATCTATAATATAAAAATTACAAAAAAATAAACATTAACTTTAATTGGATATGCTATATATTTATAATTGTGGTAGCAAGTGTAGCACTATAATAAGGATAAGTGAGTTAAATTAATTTGGTTGGATTTAAATTATTGACGAAATTAATAGCTTTTATTATTAGTGTTTCATATATAAAGTACATGATGCTTGCATATATTAAAAATGGTATAAAACCCTTAGTCACTATATGCATTAAAGCATGTTTCAGAATGAATAAGAAAAATCCATAATGGGAACTAATTGTATGAAATTTTATTTATTTTTGTGGTAAATTACATTGGAAGGTCTTAACGTTTGAAAAAGTGAGTCAATCGAGGTCCTTATTAGTCATTAATGCGTGCCAACAACAAAAATATTTAATTAAAACTTAGAAAACCTGTCACATTGTGACATGTGTCAATAGAGACCTCAATTGACCCATTTCTCAAAACATTAGAACTTTTTTTAAACCATTTGAAGTATTGGTACCTCAAACGAACTTACCCAAAAATACTGAAACCTTCTAGTATAATTTACCTTTTATTCTTATCCAACCATTTGTTGTTTGATAGGTTCCAATTACATACCATAGCTTCTAATACTTGGTCCTAAGGACCACTACCTTGTAAGAGCATATTTTCAAAATTTATAAATGGAATCTGCTAAATAAAAGATCAAGACCTACCTTATTTGACCGTACAAGGTTCCACAAGTTCTAAATGATGGTGGCCTACCCTAATTTGACCTTCTTTAAAAGTATGTTATTTAGCATAATTGGATCTATAGTATAACTTTACCTATCCTGAAATAATGGTAAAGTAAGTACTTATATTTTTAATTTTTTACAATTTAGTATTTTATGTTTTGATTTTAGTAAATTAGTTGTTGTACTTTTAAAGTATGTGCAGTTTAATAGTTTTGTTAAATAATATTTGATGAATATTTATTTTGAGGACATGATAATTATAGACCAAGAAATCGTATTTTTAATTTTTGGCAATTTTTGATAGTTCAGTGTTGCATCTTTAAATTTTGATAAGTTTTGGCCAAATGTTTGTCATTATCTCGTCATTAAAACAAATATCCATTAAAATATTATTTAATAAAAACACTAAATTATATATACTTTTAAAATATAAGCATTAATTTGCTAATATCTAAGATGAGATATAAAATTTTGGAAAAAAAAAAATGGTACTACAGACATTGCCCACTATTCCACGTATCCTATGTCCTAACTTGTCACAGATGATGGAAAAGTTGAAGGAGAAATTTCTCGCCTAGGAGAGGTGAGAAGTTTAATTCAAGAAGACGTTAAGCACCTATCCATCTTAAGCTTCACGTCATGGTCACGCCACCGTATAAAGAATCAAGATCAAGCTTTACTCGTGTGCTCCACCTCCTTCCCTTCGTTTTAATTTCACAGCCTTCCTGTCCTTTCCTTTGCAACTTGGGTTTTGGCATCTTTGTGTTCACATTATAACACATCCACACTTTAATGGAAAACATCATTAAAGTAAGGACAATTGGGCAAAGCCGCAAAGGTAGCATCACTTTGTTAATTCATGTTTTCATTAATTTCGTTTCTCCATGTAATATGATCCAAGGGTAATTCACACTCAAAAAACTTTCGAGATTCCGATTTACTTAACAAACAATTAAACAATAATATTTATATACAATACCAATTGTATTAAGATAGAAAGATATCAGGTACAGGTAACATATAAATACTATTAAAATTATGATATAAAAATATTTATAAAATATAAGCGGTTATAAAATAAAAAATATAATTAGCATTCACCACTAGTATATATATGGGGTAATATATCGATAAATTCTTTTGATTAATCTTTTTTTTTTTTTTTGCTTTATTTAATCTTTTTTATCCTTGACAAACAAATTGAATACTAGTGATTTAGATAAATTACAATCCATTGGTTAGAATCTATCAAAACTTTTTTTTCCCCTTTCCAAATATGCGTAGCGTAAAGTAAGCTTAATTGATAGGATATAAACTCCTATACAACTGTTTATGTACTTGAAGATAGCCGGTTTAATAAAAATCCACTGTTGTTAGGGGAAAAAAATTTAAACAATCCATATAGCAATCAGAAAAAAGTTAAGGAAAAAAGGGAGACAAACTAAAATTATCCTTGAAACTAATTTTCATAACATATAGGCATTTACAAATTCTTTCAAGGAACATAAAACAACATATATAGTATGAATATGATCGTCTGAACTTTTTTCGTCAACGCAGTATAATAATATACAATTCTTCGTCATCATCGAAACGAGATTCCAAATACATCTTTGATCCAAATTAAAACAAATGAAATAAACAACAAAAGCCCCCCTCCCCATCATCAATCACGCTCCAAACTTCACAAATTTTATTTCCTTATCCCAAACATCACACCTTGAAACACCAAACATGATGGTTATGGCCATGGTGATGATGATGGTGGTGAAATACCGTTCTAGTATCCTTATCAATGGAGTCTTGAACGCTTTGAAACTCCTCAACATGACATGGTATTGTGATAGGACCCTTTTGATCAAATCCATACTCTTCTTCAGCTTCCTTCAACAATTGGATAAACAATGGATGGTTGACGTACATGACCGGAATTACAAACCTTTGTTGCTCCTCGCCTTGTCCTACCATGACCGCCAAACACCCTTTAGGAATATCCTTCAAATCCTTCTTGTTCTCTTGGTGGTGGTTGTGATGATGATGATCATGAACATGAATATGTGGCAAATGGATGTGAAAACTCATGGCACTATGATGATGTTGGTGCTTATGATGAGTCATGTTGTAATGTTCTTTTATCGCCATCTCAAAAACTCAAGTGGACCCTAAAACTACTTTCAATTGATCTAAAAATATAGGGTATAAACAAACCCTAAATCGTACTGTATTAGTCTAAAAGTTTAAGCTGATAGATATTGGATGCGGGTGTTATAACAAGCAAATGCAAGAGAACGGCCAAGGATCAGACGATGCGGAAATGGCCAACTTAAAGAGGGTGAAAGAAGAGTCGGTTAAGGATCTAGGTATATTGCTCATTATAGAAACAATATAATGAAACTTGACATATATATGGATATATGTTGAAGAAAATTGGGAATTTAGGGGGAGAGAGTGATGAGATGATTTTGAGAAGAAGAGAAGGGTATTTATACATGTGAAAGTGCCAAGGAGGGTTAAGAGAAAAGTTAACTTAACACGTAAAACAGGGTCAATGTTGATGAGTTGGCTTTGGCATTGGGTTAGGGCTAGGCTAAGGGTTAGGTTTTTCTTAGATTATACACGAAGACAATGTAGATGTAACGGGGTTATAATGAAAACAAACGAGGAGGCTGCAATTTGGATAGTGATCTTCTAGGGGAAGACAAAAGAGCTGAATCAGTCAAAGGTCACATATCAGGCGAGCATTTAGTCATATCGACGTTAGACAACAAAATAAAACAATAAAAAATAAAAATAGTCACGTTGACGTATAAGCTAAGCGATATAGTGTATGATTATCCTAAGCCATTTGTGACTTTCAATGAGGCTTTTTCTAGGGCAAGAAAAGGTGAGAATCGCGAATTATCTAGGCGTGTATATAAATATTCAATACTGCTTTTGATTTATAGTTCAAAAATCAAAATAGTGATATTGTTATATATATTTTATATTTATAGAAAAATAAAAAATTCACTTGCTTTTGAAGTTTCGTAGGCCAATGTATTTAGAATTTTTTTAATAAACTATATATCATTAAATGGTAAATTATATGAAATATATTGATGTTAAACTTATTTAGAGTATCAATGTTATAAGTTATTAAAAAGAGAAATCAATATTTTATAAGATAAATTATTAATAATTGATCATTGATGAAAATTAAAAAAACTTCATTAAAAACAAATTCAAACTGATACATTAAACAAAACTTCCTAAAATAATGATATCTCATTGATTGATTTTGTGAAATAATAGTTACTCTTTTTTAACCAATTAAGATATTAATACATTAAATGATTTTACCCTATTATTAAAGCACTTTGTATCAGAACTCTCAAAATTAACTTTTTACCATTGAATGAATTTGTTGGACTGCCATTTCAACTAAAAAACATAACTATAACTTTTATTACACAAATAATTAAATTGTTAATCTCAATGAACAAGTAAATATTTTTTACTTTCGGTAGCTTTTAATTTTCTTTACATCAACTTCTCTAATTTAGATAGAAGAATAAATTTTAGCAAATTGTGATACAAATTAAAAATCTATTAAAAAATTTATAATAATTAATATTTTTAACTTATATTTTGTATTTAATCTCCTTGCAATTTTAGCACACCTAGGGGCATACATATATAATTATTAGGAAAAAAAAAAGTAAGAACACGTTATTGGTTATTTTACTTGCAAAGATCGAACTTTTAAAAATCATACGTACAAAGGAACACGTAATTTCCAGGAGAATGGGAGTAGTAAAATTGGTAATTTCTAGGGCGTGTGCCAGTGTGTGTTCAAACAGCCGCCGACATTCGTGAAATCACGAGGAAGTTTTAGCGTCTAGCAATTAACCTTACAACATACGAATAAAAAAATTGTGGTAAGACAAGATAAAGTTGGTCACCCAAATCAACGATCAAGCTGAATATTGCTGAAATAATATATTGGGCGAATTACTTACTACGTCAAAAAAGAAAGAAAAAAACGTATTATATATTTCAATAATGATTATATAATTCATGAAAGTTACTTTTATTATAATATGGGAAGTTTGTTTTTATCACTGCTTCGTACCTGTCTGAAGGATTCCATAACATTCTAGTGGAGACATTATAGGAATAAAATCTTTTATTACATGAAATTATCTAGATACACTACACTTCTTAAGAAAGTGCATCTAATTCCTTCCTTAATAATCATACACACATCTATTTCCATTATATTAATTAAAATAAAAATACTTGTGCAAATCAATGTAATAATAATAAAAAAAATTACTAGAAGATATCAACATTTTGAAACTAAAGTCAAATACAAAAATTAACGTTTTGAATTGTAAAAGAATAATAAATATTAGGTTAAGTAGATCAAATAAGTAAGAAAACTTTTATGATGCCGTTGACGAGACAATATAGTAAATTATTTGACTATTATAATAAATATAATATTTAATATATTAAGTATCATGGTTAGATATGAATTCAAACAATTAAATTAACCGTAAAGACTAATCCTATCAAAAACACATGAATCATAAAAATTTCCAATAAGTAATTGCTAACAATTTTAATATGACACTGTTAAATAATATTGACTTATAGGTTACTTGATGTGTCTAAATTTATCAATTTGAATAAAATTATAAATAAAAAATAAATCAAAAGTAAGAAAATAAAATTTGTAGAAAAATAGAAGAAAAAAATAAAAGAATCAACAAAATAAAAATATAAAATAAATCACATAAATAGATAAAAATAATTTAAAGTAAAAAATTTAGAAAACACAAAAGGGGATCCAGCCACTTCTAGCCTTGAAGTGCTAAAACGGCCACAAATGATAGGTCAGTTCTCGACCCACTTCATTTCGTGCGTTGTTCGATTCACCATCGGTGATGGTGCTACTTAGCGACTCTCTAGCCCTCAAGGCCATGGCTAATTACCTATCACCTGAAAATTAAAAGGAAAATGAAAAATTTTATCTAAAATCTGATAGTGTTTCAATCGGGTTATGCAACTTGACTGAAATCTAATTGTCCTCCACCTATTGTTTGTTATTATTATTATTAGGAAAATTTGCAAATTGCTCTCTAAACTTTTAATAAGACAGATTTCTTTCTCAACTTTCAAAGTGAGTTTTTTAACTTCTTAAACTTTCAAAGTACAGTTAAGGAGAATTAAAGCAGGTATTTTGTAACCCCCTGTTTTGTTTGAACGAAAAATGTTAGGTGTTCTTAACTATACCAATTTTTAAAAGTTTAAGGGGTTAAAAAACTCAAGTTAAGATAGTGAATCCACACCTAAGAAAAATTAAGAGTGTAAATTTATAATTTTCCTTATTATTTATTATTATTCCAATAGTTTATGGCTAAGTAACTGTCATAAGTTGAAATGGTCTATTACTTGTTGTGAGTTACAAACCACATGTCATATGTGAACGTTGGAAACTTTTACAGTCCTATCGTGAGACCTTACCGTCACTAATGCTATAAAATCGATTATAAAAAAAATTAGTATAAATAAATTTAACGGTTTTGATTATGGTTGTAATAAGTCTAAACCGTTAATAATGTGATGAAATCGGTCCTATCTGCAGCAGGATCCTAGAATTTTTCCATGTTTGTTCTATCTATCCTTAGGTTGAGGGGTGGTTACTTTTCTTTGTTTATTTTTTTGAAATTTCATTTTTTTACTATTTTTTCTTACTTTTAATAATATTTTATTAATTTATTTGTTTTATTTTATTTAAATTAGTAAATTTGGACAGGCGAACGACTACTTATAAAAATAATGTGACCTATCGTTTCTTTGTTAAGGAGTTTTAACGAAGCCATCAATAATTCCTTATTGGCAAATTCCTTTTTTTTTTTTTTAATTTATCCAAAATGTTCATCCTTTATCTGAGTATGCTTCCCAATGTTGATGCTTCTAATATAATTTTCTCAAGTTTAATTAATAATGATCATTTAACTAATTAAATACTAAACCAATTAAAAGGTTAAAAAGGGGAAATGCATTCTTACAGGCCAAGTCAAACTATAATCTAATATTTAAAAGGAAAACTCATTCTTGCGATTTGAGTTAGTCTGGTTTTTAAAATCTTTAATATTATTCTTTTTGTTTGTTTTGCAAATTTTCTATTTAAAAAAAAATATTTTCTGATTTTTCGATTATTGATATGATCCTAAAAATATCTAGTTAATTACTTAACATAGGTATATATAAGGTCCTTTTGCAATCTCTAGTAGTAATCATCATCTATTTTTGTGATTGGAAAAATAGGTACGTGCTCGTCTAAGATTAGGTGGCCTCTTCCATACCATAATATGAACAATTTAACAACATCTTGGCAGTTGAGGCTCCTTAACAAGGTCAAGAACAATTCCTTGCGAGTGAAGAAACTTGTGAACTATTAATTATAAGGTTTGCATAAATTTATTTCAACAGCAATTGCTCTTAGAAATCAAGGTTCCTCCAAATATTCAATAATGGAGGTCCACAAATTAATTAATGGCTTCACTGCCCATATCAGAAAACATCTAAACTTCATGCTTTGCCTTCACAAAGTGGGAAAAAGGAAATAGATCATAAACATTTGGAATTGGAAAATAAGTAGCTGTGATTTTTACTTCGGTTTTCGCTATTGAGCCTTAACTTGCATTTCTTCCATGTCTACTAAACCCAAGATTCCACATTTTGTAGATGACTTTTATCTCCACACAACACCACCTATTTATCTCTATTGCTAACTTTGTTGATAATTTTTTTATTAAATATATATTTTTGGAAATGACACATTTTAATGTGTTTGGTTTTGTTTTATATGAATATGTTGAAAAGAGTTTCTGGTGTTTGAAATCAATTTAACCTAAAATGTAAATATAGTGTATAAATGAAGTATCATTTATTATGTGGATTGTTAAAAAACGACTGTCTTTAAAAAAAGCATAAATTGTGTTCTTATAAGAAAAATCTATGGTTTAAATTTTTCAAATGGAGTTAATCTCATATGATCATTGAACGACTTCAATTTATTCCAATCATTATTGAACTTTCAATATTCTTTTTATATTAAATTTTTATAAATCTATTTGATGATAGCATTATGAGTAGGGCGGTTTCCCCATAGGACTGTAGAAGTTCATTTTCTCATATAATATTAAATAATATGTTAATTAAGTATTTTAGTATTACGCTTATAATTGGATATAAATCTCAACGGTTAAATAACCAATGGAATTGGTCCCATTAAAAAAACATGGCAGGATCAAGGGATTAGTCATGTCAACTATTTAACAGTTTAGATTCATAATCAAATATGATCACACCATTAAAATAGTTTAATATACCGATTATTATATTTATTTTATTAATAATTAGATAATTGATTGGGTTACCTTATTGAAGGGATCATAGATGTTTATTAATTTTTAATAACATTTTATTTTTAATCAGCCAAGATAAGTTATTTTTTATAAATTACATGTCATGAAAAAAGGTTTGTTAAATTATTGCTTAATGGGAATATTGAATCATATGTACTTTGAATCAAAAAGTATAAGCATTGGCTTGTCACTATCTCATAATCGAATTAAATGATTGCTAAATTATTACTTAATAGAGATGCTAAATCATTACACAAACGTTATTAACCAAAATCTAAAAATGCCATACTAAATAATAAAATATTAAAAATCCAATCAATTAACGTGGAATTAGCCCTAAAAAAAATCACACTTTTAAGAGCCTATTTCCATCCTTCTTTGTTTAAATTTCCACCATGATGTGGAAAACCACATGTCGTTGTCATCTAGGAAGGACATGCAAGGTTTATTAAATAAATCTTGAACCACCAATACAATGCCGTACATAATTAATCCTCTAAGGTACTTGGTAAACATCATCACCAACCATGTCCCCTTCAAATGAGAAGGTAACAACAAAATTGTATCTTATATAAACCTTACATTTCATGTCATCTTCCTTAACAATACTCATCCGACAAACTTTTATTAAATTTCTTGAATAAATTCTCCATTTCAAGTGTTCTATTATCTGAGAAAGGTTTATCATCTCACTAATTTTTCATTAAATCGCCTAACTTTAGACCTTTTTCTTATCATTTAATAGTAATCATCATCTAAAATGTTATAAAAGTCTCAAATAAGTATATGATAATAACTATAAGCATAAATCCAAAAACTCAAAACTTAAATAAATTCTTCATTTCAAGTATTCTAATATCCAAGAAAGATCTATCATCTCACTAGTCTTCCTATAAATTGCCTAGCTTTAGATCTCTTCTCATCATTTAAATAGTAATCATCATCTAAAATGTTATAAAAAGCTTCGAATAGATATATGATAATAACTATCGGTATTTTCTAGCCACTTAATTCAATATATATGTGTATACATATGCCCATACACTAGATAGATATACCCATATCTAGCATCTTGGTGACAACTATGTTTCTTTTTACTTTTATTTTTATTTTTATATTTATTTTAGAGCTCTAATAAACATGGCTCCTAGTAATTAGCCCTGAAACCACATGATTCAAGTGATTATAGATCTCGACGATGACATCATCCACTGTCTCATTCCAATTTTTCCACTTATATCGAGCAACTGGTAGTCAGCATGGTGCTCACCTACTTAATTCCACATTTGGTCTACGGTTCTCGGTTGGTTCCTATTAGGAGTTAGGACAACGAGCTACTTGTATTTTGACTGCTTTCCAATATCTAGATGCATTACAACCATTAGTAAGTTTAATCGTATCGGTTGTAGAGCTGTAAATGAGCCAAGTTATTCACCAATTATTTAAGTTTGAATCACTTTCGGCTTGACTCGACTCAATTTCAATTAGTGAATGAGCCAAATTCAAGTTTAAAATAAGGCTCATTTATCTAAAAATGCTAAACTTGGGTTTTGATTTAGACTTGCAAGTATGTTTGTTGGCAAAATTATGAACAAACTTGTTAGTAAAATTGTGAGTTTTATATTTAAAATATATTATATATAAGTATATAATTAAAACAACAAAACTAATTTATATTTAATATATATATATATTAGGGACTTTATATATATATTTATTTATTTTTTATTCGAAAAATTGGCAAACGAGTTATTTAAACGAATTAAGTTTGAACTTGACAACTTCTAAATGTGTCAAGCTAGGCCTTCAAAAGCTCAGCTCAGCATGTTGCATCCCAGCCACCTATCAACTAGAAAAAGTAAATATCCTCTCAACATCCTATGAACATTTCATTTTTAGCAAATTAATGTCTAAACTTTCAATTTTAGCCATCTAGTATATTTTTTTTTATTTAGTGTCTTTGTTAACATAAAAATTAATGGCTATTACATTGTTTTCTTTTTTGCATTTTAGTGCATGTGCTTTAGATTTAAATGTATTATACTATCTATACTTTAATTTTGATACTTTTTAAAGTCTATTTACTAATTAATTTATTAAAAATTAATATTTTACTGTTCTTAATTGATATAACATTTTGAAATTTAAATAAAATTTACTTATTAATTGATTGAGAATTAATTATAGATGTTTGACTGATCTTATTCTAGAAATAAAAAGAAAAATATTTATATATAATAATTTTGATCATTGATAACTTTTTACATATCATCTTCAATTTTGATAAATATCAGAAAAAAGCATTTAACATCGATTTCATTTGAGAATAAAATCTTACTATTTGTTCCAAAGTCATATAGATTAGATAAAATTAAAAAATGATTATAATTTGCAAATGATGTGTGATTTTCCTTATTAGATGAATTTCTAAACTTATTAAAGAAATCTTTTCTTTCGATGTGGACACATGAGTAAGTTAATACAAATCTTTCAATTCAAGCTCCCAACTTTCAAATATAAATAAGATGCATAGTTTAATGCTTTGTTAATAAAATAAAATTATATCTTAACATGTTTAATTGTTTATTTGATCCCAATTCAATCTGATTTGATCCTCTCAAACCTTCACCCCATATTGAACCCAAGGTAATTTTTGTTGGGAACATGACGATGTTGTTTTTAAACTTTTAATCCCATTCAATAAGTCCCACCGCGTACGACATAACCCTATTAGAAGAAATCTTCATGAAACAAATCAGCTGGTGATCGTGGTCCTTCACAGGATTTAATCCGAACACAGGATAGGGAACTCAGCACGCAAGATGTTACAACATGACCTTAAAAGCCAAAAACGGATGCATGGACTGGCCTATTTCTTCTCGAGGAGCAGGGCAGCAAAACAAGGGCCAGAAAATCAACCTGTGGACCCCGAGCCGGATCTAACGCCACAATCACAGCAAGATATGTGCTATTCTTTAGGGGAAGAAAACATGGATGCTGAGTGGTTGAATGTGAAGGTGGGGACTCCCTTTAAGAAAAATTTTGATTGTGCCATCATGACGAAGACTTCATCAACAACCCATTAATATTTCATGATTAAAAAATGAAAACGTTAATGTTTAAAATTTGAGCATGACTATAAAGTCATTTGTATATATACCCTTAACTCCCTTTCTTATCTAATTTTATTTATTCTCATAATTAATTATTAAAATTTTAAAAGTGTTAATTTTATACTTATCAATTATTGACATAATTACTTCAAGTAGTTAATTGAAAAAAAAATGATAAAGTTATCAAATTAAAACTTTCAAACATCAGTAATAAATTATGAAAATGGTAAAATTCAGATATTATATTTTACATATGTTGAACGTTTAGTTTCCAATCTTCGAAAAAGAAAATATACTACTAGACTTTACTTTACTAGTTTACATTAGATAAAGACACTAAAATAAAATTCATTAAATCAAGGATAGAATGAATTTACTTTCCAAATATTATTTAAAAGTTTAAACATTCAATATTAAAGATAAGAAGATCTAAATGTACATAAAAAGCAACATATATATATATATATATATATTTAAAGAAGAAGCAATTGCAATTTACCCTAAAATTTCTATTCTTTTCTTTTTTTTTTCAATACATTAAACGTACATGTTTTTACTTTTCTGAAAAAGTGTTTTTGCTTTATAAAGGAAAATAATGAGTCATAAATTATAAAAATTCCAAATTATTGGTTGTTTCAATGCCTCATTTTTCTTCAAAACACAACAAGGTAACGTCTCCATTAACTCGACTTTTCAAAGTTTAATAAAGCAACGTGGCCACAGAAAAAGACGCCTCCAAAGAAAGGCTTCCTTACCATCCTCCAATTTATTATGGATATCTCTTCTTGGATGTTCTTAATCATAGGCTTTAGCATATCATGTCTTCAAAAGTTGAGGTATTAAAATAAGAAAGAATAAATTAAAGTACATCTTGTTATATTCTTTTTTATGTAAAATATTGTTTCAAATCTAATTTCTGTCTCGGATAAAATCCAGGTGCCAAAGTGGAGATCTAGCTGTTCGTACATATTCTTGTCCTTTTACTATCCACATACTCTTTTTTCCCCCTATCCTTTATTCCTCCTTTCAATTAATTAATTGTAAATGCTGTATGTTATTACTGCCCATCTTAATTTTTATATTCATATTGAATCTTCATTAGTTATAATCAAATATACATTTAAAAGCGAAATAATCTTTGAGAGTGTATATTTCCTTTATCATTTAATTGATATATGTATTTTTACTATGATTAGTAGAGGTACTATTAAAATATCAAAATTAAGACAACACATATCAATTGGAAAAGTGAATGAAAGATTTATTTATTATTTCCCATTTCTTTAGTTTATGGGAAAAGTTTACATCAATTGAGATAATTGATATAAGAGAACTTATAAACAGAGAGATTAGGATATGAAAATCCAATAGGATGGTCAATCGATCAACACCTATTTTTCAATAATCGATCTATCTCATTCAAAAGACGATATGATTTCTCCAACAAATGAAGTCCATCCAACTAATGAGTTCAATAGACTCCATCCAAAGGGGTAATGCAAACCCATATAGGGATAATAATAAAAATAAAATAAAATTGTTTATTCTAAAATTACTAATAAAGTAATATCTTAATTGTTATCCCCGTATTATCGCGGAATAGTTATTCTCTTATTTGACTTATAGAAAATTCTATCATAAGGAATGTTTATTCCATATAAAGTGGAATAGATAAAGAATCTCTATCCCTTTCCTTCAACCGAGGAGTTGCTATTTCTTATGAGAAGTGTTTATTTATTTTTTTTTTTACAAAAAATTGCCCTAATCATAAAATGAAGGAATTGCTATTTCTTTTCTAACCTTATTTCATTCTAGTTGAACAAACATGATACAAAAGTTTTAATATATATATATATATATGTATATATATAAATAAAGCAAAGATCAATGACATATGAACAACACAAGAGAAAAGTTACCTAGAGGATTAGGGTTTAGTTATAATTATAATTTCATGTCACCCAATTCAAAATCATTTTCCAAAACCAAAATTCTATACCAACTATGAGTAGAGAAAATGAAGAAAACCATGATAAATGACACCATTGAATTCATATTCTTGAGTGAGGTTTTAAGCTTGGAAATTACCCTATCTTTGTAAGAACCCACTCCAAAACTATTGTAATTCTTGTAAAGGGATAAACTATATTTGTATTAAATTAGGTTAAGAATAATAAAAGCTTGCTGGTCACTTCAATTAGTGATAAGATCCAAATAATTTAACCTACATTGTGGAATGTCATGTGAGTTTTGCTTCAATGGGTTTGAAACAAGGATCTTTAAAGTTAGATTGATTATTGTAACCATTCTCAATAGGCTTGTACACCTAGCAAAACCATCCTTAGACTATTGGATTTGGACATAAAGATGCTCATGAAAGATTCTAAAAAAGTGTTGGCTAATCTTGTCCCTTGGGCATCAAGGTGATTAGGCAATGGTCATTCAACATAATTATTATGAACATTCTCTAGCTCTTTACTTGTAAGATAGAAAAGAACAAACAAGAAATAACAATTTTGTAGTCAAGCTTATGAGCTAAAAGAATAGTTTGAGTTCATTATATTAAAAGTGTGTGAAGTTGACGTTTTTGAACCTTTGTTTGCCACATAGATGAATCAACTAAGACAATTTATTCCTCTTCCTTGAACTTTCTTGATGTAGATCGTATTAAGAATAATAAATAAAACTCGTTGTAATTCGACGATTTAGTAAAGGCAAGCATGCCTATTTTGCATTATAGAATTAATCTAAGGTGTCGTCCTTATGGATCTATGGACAAGTACTAGTATTTCCCTTTTACTACTACTTAGTATAATTTATCAAGATGATTAGATTAATTCTAATTTATTAATTATGACTAAACTAATAGCTAAACTACCCTAATTAATGATATGAACGCTTTTCTTGGTTTTCAAATCAATTGACAAATAATGCCGCTAGTTTTGATCCACCCTAAACCTCAATTATTATGATTGGAGTGAATTAATGATTAGTTAAGTCTTAAACTGCATAGTTTCTTAATTAACCCAATTACTCTCTTCAAGTCAATTGATTCTTAATTCTACATGAGATAATAGGAATGTCTTCCTTCATCAATGCCAATGTAAAATTGCATGAAATTTATAAACCCCAATTAAGATTGGATACTTATTGCAGAAATTCAATGTCTCCTTATGTCTAGGTAAAATATGCAAATTCTTTATTCATGGGTGATCTATCATATTAGTTGAAATTTGTTTCTAACTAATAAGAATCAGACATGGAATAATCTTAGCCATAAATTATAACAAGAGCAGTAAAATCACTTAAATAACCTCAAGACATCAACTTTTCATTAATCAACGGAAAATCAATATATGGTTTAGGGTTTCACAAAACTTAGGGCATACAGCATCTACTATTCCATGGAATAAACAATAAAAGCAGGAAATCTAGAAGAGCTTGGAGACAGCATGATCAATAAAACCCCTTTGAATTAATTGTTTTGTGACTCTCAATGTTCATACAAAAATTATCCTTTGAATAGTTCTCCAAAATACGTTCTTTAAGGCTTATGAATCGAATACAGATGATTGAATCTCAAAATGACAAAAATATAGCACTATTTATAGTTTGTCAAATGTACACGACCCCCCTATGACTCATGTACATAGGTTGTGTACACTGGAACAACGCAGAAATTCTTTGCATATTATTCGTACACAACCTGGATATACATTACTCATATACATGGTCCTATACTCCTGGAACTAATTTCTTTTTTTTTTTCGCTTTTTGCTTCGATGATTATACACTAATCGTGTACTCCTCTAGTGTACTGATATTGCAGTGACAGCTTCAAAACTTCATCAAATCTTTGCTTAATTCATCATCAACCCTTTAAAAAGCTCAATTACTCCTCATTTAGCCTTAAAATAAGCAATAAAAGAATATTAAGGGTCCTAGGATACTTATATTAAAAGAATATTTTGAGTTCATTATATTAAAAGTATGTGAAGTTGATGTTTTTGAACTCCTCCATTTGTCGAATCAATTAAGATAGTTTATTTCTCTTCCTTGAACCTTCTCTACTTCATCCCACTTGAAATGTCATTACGTAAAGTGCATGAATTGCGTTGAACACATATGGTGTGCATTTGATTGATTCTCATATCTACAAATCTCAAAATGGATAATTTTTTAGTTTTGATTTTGCTAAAAAGTTCTAGAGGGAAGAGTTAAGGTGCTGAAAAGGCAAAGAAAAAATTCATCTTCTCCATCTTGATGATTTGGTGTATGCAATTATATGTTTGATTGTATTATTTCTTCTTTAATAAATAGCTAAATGGGTATTCAAAGCTTTGAATAATTAATTGGGCTTTTGGAGTTCTTAGTAAATTTGGGATATCTAAAAATGTGATAAGAAGTTATCGATTAATGATTTTGATGAGAGATTGAATTTTGGAAGGAAAAAATTTAAGTAAACCCCCTTTTTCTTCAAAATTTTCTGATTCAATCATCAATATTAAGTTGCAATTAATCAATCAAAGTCAATATGATTGATTTTGTTAGATTCATTAGAAAGGTTGATTGATCTCCTAGATTATTGATTGGAGTATATATTGATTCACTAATCCAGAATGAATTTGGACCAATGATTTTCTTAAAAGGGATGATTGACTAAAATAAGGCATGGTCAACATAATCTTTTGCTGGACTTGATGAAGTATATTTAAGAAATAAGCTTTGAAATCGAGTTTATTTCATTTAGTAATTGATCATTATTCTAATCCTTTTATAAATCCTTTAGAAGATTGAGGTGAATGATTGGCCTTTTCCTTTATGGTTATTGATTGACTATGCATTATTTGCTAGATTTGTATATGCTTATATAATTTGCTTAAAATGCTTTATAGTTTAATTTAGCTTAGTGATGCATATTGATTGTGGACTAATGGATAAATCACTTAACATGGGACAATTATTAACTAATTTGGGTTAGAATAAGTAGGTCATAGACCAATCAACCATAGCTATATGTTTCAAAGTTAGGATGTGGCATGGTGGAATGAGAGATGCCCACAACTTAATGTGATGCAAGATAAGTAACAATAGAAAGCCTTCACATCGAGGTATTATTCATTTTAATGAAATGCGTTAGATATTTTTGTCTTTACTTCCATTTGTCCCCAAGGATTCACCTATATTGTTTAAACTTAGAGTAATTTCAAGTTATTTCACTAAAAAACACCTTGATAATTAAAATTAAGGGATATTAAGATATATGGGTAGTGACATGACTAACATTGACATGTAAATGGACTAGTCTGAAGCAACTTAAGTCATAGTTCCAATATGCTGGTTCATATGTGTAGAGATTATATGAAGTTATTGTCACGCCCCACACCCGCAGGCGACGGCAACGTGATGCCAAGGCAGGCAAATCCACCACTGGCCCTCTGGTGATAATGGCCGACATCCACCCTCAGGTGAGACCCCAACCAACGCATGCCCCGCAGGATATCACAGGCACTATAGGTATTGTTACCTTTAGGCAGAGTTAAACCCAGTCTGCAGACTCTAGGATTTGAACTCCAAACCTAAGGCTTTTGCCTGCCCCAAAGGCAGCACCTCTTACCAATTGAGCTGCAGCTCAATTGGTTTAAATTATATATATATATTATATAATTTTATATAGTTGAAATATAAAAACTAAAATAATGAAGTTGGAAAACTACCTTGAAGATAAAACATTTCGTGTTAAGAGAAAATGAAAATCTCAAAATTGGTACATAAACTTTATATATTTATATATAGGTTAAATTTTATATAGTTGAAATATAAAAACTAAAATAATGAAGTTGGAAAACTACCTTGAAGATAAAACATTTCGTGTTAAGAGAAAATGAAAAATCTCAAAATTGGTACATAAACTTTATACATAAATTCAATTTGGTATCTGAATTTTGAAGTAATCAATTTAATACCTAATCAAATTTTTTAAATTATTTTTACTATCTCACTAGCAGTATTTGGTTTATTTTTTCACGTGGAAGAGATGACTTATCGATATTAATCGGTGTTAAGAGAAGTATTAAAAATTCAATAATAACTTGCCTCTTTTGCATTAGCAAATAGAACAAACGGTATTAAGAAGGTAGTAAAAATAAGTACAAAATATTTTATTGGTATTAAATCGATAACTTTAAAATACAAATACCAAATTGAATATTTTTGCAAAGCTTAGATATCAAATTTGATATTCACCCTAAAAAAACTACTAAATTCCACCAGGATACATGTATTCATGGTGGAGAAAGAATTGATTAAGCCATAAATCAAATTAAATAAAATTCAACTTGTTTTAGAGCTTGATTTAAAGGTTTTCAAACCAAATCGAGACCTTAAGATTAGTCTCCAAAAAAAAAAAAAAAATCTGGACAGGTTGTGGTCTGCAGTAACAATGATGATGGGAAGACATAGAGGCTGGAGATAGAAGGTCTGATATAATATTTATGGATCAGCATGTGTCTCAATGACCGTGTTTATGCCCATCCAATTGTGTTCCCTCATTGGGTTATTCATGTCCGAGAACTCCTGGATTCAAATGCACTAAGGTGAGTTCAGAGAAGAAAGAGGAGGACACGTCAATTTTGGATGTATTACGATGTTGTCCAAAAATTATGGAATGTGGGGTTTATGTAATTAAGGACAACTTTGAATTTCTTCTCATTAAAGCCATCTTTGACTATGGTTTATAATTAATTACTCGATATCTTCCTTTCACGCATAATGTGCTGTATTTTTAATTAATATTTTGATATGATAAAGATTGCATCTTTAGCAACTTAAGATAATGGTATGGGACAAGACGATGAACCTTTTCCTGTACATGATCCAGTTTGTTGGTGGAATGGTACCCCTTCGTTAAAACCATAGTCCATATATTGATATATAACCGTTTTGATTTATATACGAGAGATACTATATAGATTAGATACATATTAGATATATGAAATATAACTATAAGAAGTTTACAAGGTGGATTAGTCAAAGAAAATTTCATCATAATAGAATGGGTTCTGTTATATCATTGAATGGTTAAGTTTTATTTTAACTGTGATTGAATTCGTTAAATGTTTTTATAATAATTTTTTTAATCAGTTAATTTATGGTATTATTGGGGTTATAATTCTGTTATGGATCCGTAAAAGTTCCCATTAAGCAAATAGCTAAATTATAATTTCTTTCTCATCTGGCGTGATAGTCGGTACACGCATTTATCTCGGATTTACAGGTGAAACACATGCACAAGTTGAAGTGTTTTATGCTATATTTTATCTCTATACACAACCACCGCACTACATTGATGTCCGTTAATTCAACGTTGCTTTTTAGGACAATATGTTTTATTATATTAGTGTGCTTGTTTCGCAGAGAATCTTTTTTTCTTTAATTAATTATTTAGATAGTTGCTAGTAAATAAAATTCTCTCTAGTTATTAAACATTGTCATGGTTAATTTAAATTGATGCAAATATTAGTGATTTATCGCCATAGGACGATAGACTTTCCGAAGAGACAATAGGAGATTGACAATCATCGATGGTTGTCAATAACCATGCAACCAATGTGTGAAACCACCACATGTAAAAATCTGCTCAATCAGCTCAAGAGAAATCAAGTTGAACTAAGTTCAGAGAGAAGAAAGATGAAAGTAACTTCTGTTTTTCGAAGAATAATTAGTTAAGAGTATTTATATTAGAACAGAGTATAAAAACTAACTTCTATATTTGTATATTAACACATGAGAAACAAAGACACACGTGAGATGGAAATAAATAATACTAATATCCTTCACACACACGCTCACCCCTCCTCAAGTTGGAGCTGAAGTAAGACCTAACTTGGAACAAAACAACATAAGTTGAGACTCAAAGATTGATTTGGTCATAAAATCACAAGTTGTAGCCTAGAAGGAACAAAAACATGACTAAAAAACAGTGAGAAACTTGATTACGAACAAAGTGAGCATCAATGGCTATGTATTTAGTCCTCCCATGAAAGCAAGGATGCTCAAAATGAAGCTTAGCAGACTTATTATCACAAGAAAGAACAATTGAAAGCTGCAAGGGAACATCAAAAGCATGTAAGATGTAGGAAAGCCACAATAGTTCCTTGGTGACAAGACCCATACTACGATACTCAACCCCTATTGAAGAAATAGCCACAGTAAGTTACTTTTTGGTTTTACAAGAGATCAAAGAATCACCCAAAAGAATATAATAGCCAGAAATAGATTTACAATCAAGAACACAAACCCCCCAATCAAAATCTGGAAAGGCATGTAAAGAAAGAGAACTGGAGGAAGAATAAAATAGACCATAATCAATAGATCCTTTAACATATTCAAGATGAAAAAGGGCACTTAGATGAACCTAGCTGGGTTAGCCAAAAATTGACTAAGAAGATGAACCAAGAAGGAGATATCAGGTCTGGTCATGGTGAGATACAAAATTTTGCCATTCAGTCGACGAAATAAAGAAGGATCAGATAAAGAAGGACTAATATTAGCATAAAGAAGGAGACTCGAAGGCAAAGGTATACGGGTAGGCTTAGCAACAATCAGACCAACTTTAGTTAACATGTCTAAAACAAATTGATGCTAATTTAAAAGAATCCTTGAGACGTACGACAAATTTCCAGACCCAAGAAGTAACAAGCAAGACGCAATCCTTAATTGTAAAGGCATCATGGAGTTAACGTTTCAAAACAACAATACCAGTAACATCACTCCCAGTGATTATCATATCGTCCACATATAAAAGGACAACAAGAAAACTAGTAGAAGAAGAATGAATTAAAAGGGAAGGATCATGAGTACATTGAATAAAGCCTTGATGAAGAAGAAATTAAGAAATTCTAAATTCCATTTACGTGAAACTTGCTTGAGTCCACAAAGAGACTTAAAGAGCTTAAAACTTGTCAGATTTGGCTTTGGAATAACCGGAAGGAGGCAACATGTAAATATCTTCATCAAGAAACCATACAAGAAGGCATTATTAACATCATCTTGATGAAGATCCCAACCACGATATAGCAACAGCAAAAGTAACATAACCGTTCCAATGTTAGCAACAGGAGAATAAGTATAAAAATAATCTTCTCTAGGTTCTGAGTATACCCTTTTGCAACTATACGAGCCTTGTAACATTTTATGGTACCATTAGCATGAAATTTAATTTTGTAAACCTAACAACAACCAATAGCTTTCTTTCTAGGTGGTAAGGAAGTTAATTCCCATGTGTTATTTGCTTCTAAAGCCTGCAATTCTAGATTCATGACTTGAATCCAAGGTTCATGTTTAGAGCTTCAGCAAAAGAATTGGTTCTTTAGTTATCAACACATTACCAAGTGAAGTGACATAATCTCTAGCATAAAAAACAAAGGTATGAAAAGAAAAAAGAAGGTATTTAAGGGAGGAAGAAGAACATGGAACAAAACTACTGACATTGTGAATTGTATGAACAAAATCATCAAGCCAAGTGGGATGTTGTCTATCCCTAATAGAATGTTTGGGAATGATAGAGACATCATGAACAGTATCAAAAGAAGGAAGAACAATAGAGAAAAAAAACTGATTGTTACCACACCAAGTGCTCTAATACCATGTGTGAAACCACTATATGTGAAATCCTCTCAATCAGCTCAAATAAATCAAGATGAACTAAGTTCAAAGAGAAGAAAGAATGAAAGTAGTTTCTGCTCTTTGAAGAAGAATTAGTTACAAGAGTATTCATACTAGAACAAAGTACAAAACTAACTATATTTGTATACTAACACGTGAGAAATAAAGACACATGTGAGATGAAAATAAATAATGCTAATATTCTTCACACAATGTGTAATGGTTGGAACTTGAAAGTCTATGGTGTGTATTATTGGCAATGTATAATACATATACACCGTGATGAGTAACTACTAATAATATTTAACATGTAGCCGTATGACTCTCATCTATGTGTTGAAGTTAATTGGTAATTACCTACCGTGTACATACACATGGTGTATTATACCCATTGAAATTTTTTCATAATGGAGGGAAAATTTCAAGGGTTATCCTTTACAGAAAATAATAATGGAAAATATGAAAAACAATTTTCTATTAAAAAACCATTTTCTTTAAACTTATTGCTTTAGGGTAAATTACAATAAAATGTATCAACTTTGGAAGTAAGTTCATTTAAGGTATCAACGTTTTAAATAGTTCAAAAGAGAAATCAAATTGAATGACCAATTCATTAAGCTATCAATGTTTCAATAAGTTAAAAATAAGTATCAACATTTTGTAAAGTAAGTCAAATAAGATATTAATTGACCATAAACAAAAATTTAGGAAACTTAATTAAAAATTAATCGAAACATTGATATCTTAAATGGATTTTTCAAAACGTTCATACTCATTTGATTCACTTTGTGAAATGTTATCTCTTTTAACCACTTAAAATGTTAATATCTTAAATGAACTTACCCTAAACGTTGATATCTTTTAGTATAACTTACTATTATTTTTACCGTTATAACGAAGGAAAAGAATGAAATTTGACTCATTCCATTTGAAAAAAAAAAAAAAACCTAGTGAGAATGCCGTTAGAATAGAAAATCATTGGTCTTCTTCTTCTTCTTCTTTTTTTCCATTCTCAATTAAATATATATATCTTTTTGTAATAGAAAATACCAACAATAAATGCTTGTCCGGACAAATAAATACTTGCATGACTTTATAAAGTGATGATAGTTGTTTGTTTATTTTAAAAATATTTTTATTTTTAAATTTATATAATTATGGCAGTGTTTATTAACTGAACAGTAATAAAGACCCTATGCCCGAGATGTCAAATATTTATCCACCATTGACCATCGTCTTTTCTTTTCGCCATGACAGCTGCTAATAACCTCTAATAACTGTAATCTCAGATTTAATAATAGTATTTGCCAATTCCAAAACTTTATTATAAAATGCGGGAAAAAAAAGTATACATAAAAACACACTCAATGATTCAATTTATATAATAATGATGCATATATTAAATCCAGATATCATTCGAAAAGACTGATAATTACTATATTAATAAGTCGGTTTGATCCTAAAATTATTTTTATTTTTCTATCTGTTATATCTATTTGGATGATCTGTTTCTTATCTATATCTGTAACTGTATCTATATCGAAACGATATATATAAATTATTTTATTTGCATTTATATTTTACCTCTATTTGATCTATTTGATTTTTCATGAGAACTGTCAACATTTTATTATCTGTATCTATTTCTTGAATCAATTTGTTAGGAAAAAGTTTAAAAAAGTATTTATATCTACTGAAAAAAGTTAACCAAATAGACTCATATTAGAATTCCCTTTTTTTTTTTTGGAAAAAATATCATACTTAATTTGTTTCGTCCATGACCCTGGGACCAGATTATCATCAAGCTTGGCTAATCCTAAAATTATTTAAGTGGTTAGAACTGGACGCAAGTAAAATTAAACTGATCAATAATGAATCGAAATTGCTTATGAAGGAGCATTCTAATCTTTTTTCCCTTTCTGTCAACTTTGTCAAATGATTGCTAATTCAGATTCCAATTTGCAATGAAGGAGTGGAAACGATTTAGATTCAATTTGAATAAATTGAAATTTTTAAAAAATGTTGGTGGTAATAGATATGAGAAAGAGAATAATAATACATCTTTTATATATGTAAAAAGGAAAAATGAAAAAAAAATCCGCAAATATTAGAGGATAGAGAGTGACAAGAGTGGACGGTTAATTATTGGTAGTTTTATTAAAAATTGCAAGTTTCAAATAGAAGTGGAAGGCTGGAAAAATGAATAAAAAAAATTTATGGTAACAATTGATTATACAACCCTTATAAGAATGATTATTTAAATTAACAAATTAAAAAAAAATTAGCGTTAAGATGTAAAATTATAAATGAAAGAAGGAAGTAAGGATATGAGAATGAAAAAATTGATTATAAAAAAATTAATGTAAAAATATTTAACATTTTGATTATAGTTAAAATAGATTTGAATTATTGGATGATACGTAACTGAACTATTTGATAAATGTAGAATTTTCCAAGATGAATTGTATTATTTTATTTGGAAAAGATAACATGGGCCTTTTCTTGTGTTAAACTACAAAATTACTGGCCCTTTCTGCCTTTGCTCCCCTAACTCATGCTGGGCTTCAGTTACAATTACAAGCTCACATTGAGATCAAGCCCGTGTCACAATTCAATTCCCAATGACGCATCAGCCCACACGGCCAACCTTTCCTTCTTTTCTTATTCTTCTATCTGAACTTCAGCCTAGAAATTCATTTTTTTTTTTTCCCTACTTTCAAAACAGCCCATGAAGCCCGTTTCAGTTACATAATTCCAAATTCAATTGAACCTTGGGGAGAAAGGAAAAGAAAAGAAAATAAAAAAGAAAGAAAAAAGAAAAAAAAAAATCCAACTGAGCTGTCGAAAAGCTCACATGTTTAGCCGCTTCCATTTTCTTCTTTCACTCTCTCATTAGCTAAATCAAAACCTGTTTTATTCTAGGGTTTCAAAACTTTAGCCTTTTTATCTAATAATAATTTAGCATTGGGAATGGATTGATTTGATTAAGTTTTTAATAAAATCGAATTGAATCATAATTTATTTTTTATTTTTCTTTTTCATTTCGAACCAAATCTTTTAATAACGATTTCGTTTGAATTAAAAATTTTCTAAACCATTTAATAACGATTTGGTTCGGTTCAATTACAAATTAAATAAAAACTCTAATTAAAATTTTCTTTGTTCTAATTTCATTTTTTTTTTTTACATTTGAATGAATATTCAATAATTTAAATTATATTACAAAGTTTACATTGCAAATCATAAAAAAATACTTTATAAATCCATTATATTCATAATCCATAGTCTTTTTATGTAATCATTAAATCACAATTAATTATGCACCAATAAAATACAGTTACTGACTAATTTATCGCAAGCCATAATTATAATTTTACATAAAACTATCGAGTCAATCGTCTACTAACAAATTTGAACAAAATAAAAAATTACCTACCATGAAAAGTCATCTATGAAAAAAAGTGTTCTACTTATATAATTCGTTAAGCAATCAATACATAACATGAATTATAATTCATAGTCCACAAAGTTAAAATTATTTTAAAAAATAACATTATGTTTCAATTAAAGAATATACATCATGAACCTTAAATACAATTTTAAAAAATATTCATGTTAATATCATTTCATATTCATTAAATAATAAACATCATAATAAAATTATAAGAACAATATGATATTTAATCAATCATCATAAAAAAGTATATAGTTACAATATTATGTTTTTTTTAAACGATGTAATTTAGTTTTACATATTGATTGGGTTTACCTTTTCAAACCAACTATAAATTTACGAATTGGTTCAGATTAAGAATTTTTTTAATTAAATTATTTTTAAAAACCATATTTTCGGACGGTTTGGAACAGTATGGATTAGTTTTTTTTTTTTTTTTTTTGCCCACATCTAAATAATATCAAAATATAGTTTTAGAATCTTCTATATATATAATATTAGTAAAGTAAATTTAAAAATAATGAAAATAGTTATGGTTAAAAAGAAGTTTTTTTTTTTTTTTGTGGAAGGTCTTGTAAAATGTGCATCATTTTTCCTTGAATGATAAATATCGTATACAGAAAATTGTTATATATATATTTAAATCATCCCATATCTTATTTATTTATCTTTTTATTTACATTTTTATAGGTATTTATAAACATGTTACTTCATGCACTAGTTTTTCAAAGTTCACATGCCCGATTGTTTAGTAGTAGTATTATTATAACTATTGCACTTATGCAAAATGTGCCCATAGACTTTTAATGTATTTATGAATATTATTAATAAAAGGCAAGTATTCACTGTATATGTATACTTTTCTACTTATATATAATTTACAATGAAGTCCCATAGAAAATTAGAAAATGTCTGGAATAGTAATGAAGTAAATTATCAGTGGGAATTTCAAGACATTATACCATCTAAAATTTATCCTTGGTCAAATAAATATCTAGAGGGGACATAGATATTTAGACCAACATGTTGTATGACTAAAGGCGATTCTCACTGGATCGAGGGAAAGATAAACAAGTTATATAAGTGGGTGTCCAGAGGTTCAATGCGAAGACTGGACACGACTTATTGATAGAGGTACCATATGTTCATTGTCATTGGTCTCTCCTCTATATGAATGAGAGTAAATAATCCCTAAACTTCTGCCATTAAATGCAATCATAATATAAATTGTAAATAATATGATTATTGGGTGCGATATAAATATATGAGCTAATAATGATGAGTCAAGATATAATTTATCACTCTCTTAAATAAGGGAGACTATATTTATTAGTTGTCTAGTTAAGATAATAGTGACTCATAGTAGCTAGCCAAGACAAGTTCTATTAAGTTCAATTTAGCTCGGGAATCAAGTAAAATGATTAAACATTGATGACATTACATACAATTATTTAATCAGAATATTTTTATAAAGAGATTTAATTACACAGTAATTGATTCATAGTGGTTAAGGTTCATAACATTTTCTATCACATATGATGACTAATAACTATTGCTAGAAAGCCGTCTTGCCTTATATATAAAGTACATTACCAATGTGTATAAAAACCTAGAGGGTCACACACAATAACACAATTAATAAGAACAACATTTATTTCAAAACTATAATAAATTGGATTGTTTAATTATTCTAAAATAAATTATATAATATGGAGAGTATTATCTTGTCAAGTGAATATTTATGTAATCTAAATAATATATTTTATTAAGATATTACTTGCAATTGTAAAAGATTTGATTGCAAATCTAGTCTTTTTCTATAAGGAAATGATTCTCCCTTATCCATATATAGATAAGTAATGCCCTAAATTGAAAGAATTATCAGCCGACATATGTCCTTATTAGATATGGACACGTTAAGACTATTATACCACTAATCCATGTTGATATATGTCTTATTTATTGTACATGTGTCATCTTTCTGTTATTCTTTTCCTTTTATAGTCTTGTATATATATACCTTAGATACAGTTTTATAAGGTAAGAAGACAAAATATATACACGAAATATCTTCAGTTCAAATGGAGTTCTATCGTTACAGTTTCATCACACTTTCTTTTTATTTCATTCTTAATCAAGTAAGTATAATTTTGAATCAACATTAGGACTTCTCGGTTTCGTTTTACATGGTATCAGAGCAGGTTTGATAACTGTTTCTGTTTTGTTGATTTCTTGTGATTCTTTCTTGGTTCTTTGATTTTTTTTTTTTTTTTTGAAAATGTCGATTTCATCAATCACTAGTATTGAGAATACTTACAGTAATCCGTATTATATATCTAGATCAGATAATCCAGGTGTTCTTCTTACGAATTTAGTTTTTGATGGAAAGAATTTTCATGGATGGAGTCGTTCGATTCAATTAGCCCTAGGTGCGAAAGCAAAATTAAGGTTTATTAATGGTAGATATCTACTGCTGCAAGAAAATGATGCAGATTTTGAAAAGTGGATTCAAAATGATTACATGATTAGATGTTGGCTTCTAAATACTATGTCTAAAGATTTGGCAGATGCATTCCTATATGCTACTTCTGCAAGGGAATTATGGAAAGATCTTGTGGAGAGATTTGGGATGAGTAATGCACCGTTGGTATGTCAATTGCAATTTGATATTGCAACTATGAAATAGGGAAGTTCAAATGTTACAAAATATTTCAATAAGATGAAAAGACTTTGGGATGAGCTTCATACTTTATCCAAACGGCCAATTTGTGACTGTGCGCCTTTCGAGCAATGTCATTGTAATTTACAACAAAAATGGCAAGATTTAGCAGAAAGAGATCACTTAATGCAGTTCTTAATGGGATTGACGTTTTTGATCATGTCGAAAGTCAAATTTTATCAACAGATCCTCTTCCAGGAGTTAATAAAGCCTATTATATAGTACGCCAGATTGAGAAACAAAAATAACTAACTGAGTACATGGGACATTCTGATAAGATGAATGTTGCATACATGGTAAAAAAGGTTCTAAAATATTCAGTTAATGACAGAAAGGATAGGAAAGGGAAATTTTTTTGTAACCATTGTAAGAAATTAGGTCATACTATGGATAGATGTTTCGAATTGGTTAGATATCCTGAATGGTTCAAAGGGAATAAACAGGTCAAGAAAGTTCCTCACTTATCAGCACATGTAGAATCATTTGATACTCCTTCGGATGATGTTGTGGGGAATTCATCACAATCTATGAACAGTTCTGACTTGTTCTCACATGTATGCCAAGAAGTCTTAAAGGCTTTGTCTACGAAGGATCCCACAAGAAGTACTCAGGGCATGATGAATTTTGTAGGTAATGCCCACAATTTTGCTTCAATTTTTTATATGAATATTGGTAAATGGATTATAGATACAGGAGCCATGGATCATATAATTCCTTATTCTTCAATTCTTATTAACCCACAAATTCTTCAAACACCTATAAAAATACGATCACCTGATGGTAGAATCAAAGCTGTTGAGATTATTGGAGATGTAAAACTGAATCCACAAATAACCCTGACTTTCGTAATTTTTGTACCATAATTTCATTTTAACCTCTTGCCTGTTAGTAGCTTCTTGAAACATCATGCTTTGACTGTCATCTTTCAATCTCATAATTGTGTTTTTTAGGACCTACAAACTAAAAAGACAGTTCTCACTGCAGAGATGGCTTCGGAACTTTATGTACTTCAAGCTTTTAGCTCTGGTGGTGAATTCTCTAATCTCACAAATTTTGTTGTTAGTGCTATATCTACCGTACACACTAATATTGATTGTGATCAGAATGAGTTAGATCTTTTACATAGGCGTTTGGGTCATATATGCTTGAGTTCATTGTCTCATTTGAAACACATTTTTTATTGTAATAAACACAACTTCATTTGTAATGCTTGTTTGTTTGCTAAATTTTATAAATTTCCTTTTGTCTCTCGAAATTGTAGTGCTTCTTCTCCCTTTGAATTGATACATTTGGATATTTGGGGTCCTTTTACCACATCGTCAATTTTTGGTGACACATTTTTCTTGACTATTGTGGATGATAACACACGTTGTACATGGACCTACCTTATGAAACACAAACATCAGACCATACACTTTATCACCACCTTCCTTTGCTATATTAAAAACCATTTCAATGCTATCCCCAAAACAGTGAGAACTGACAATGGTATGGAATTTATTCTACCACTTGTCGGAATTTGTTCAACAATCTTGGTATCCTTCATCAACAAAGTGTCATTTACACACCACAACAAAATGGGATTGTTGAAAGGAAACATAGACATATCTTAGATACAGCTCGAGCACTTCGTTTTCAAGCTAATCTACCCAAATCTTTTGGGGTGAATGCATTATTGCAGCCACCCACTTGGTAAATAAAATGCCACTCAAAATTTTTGGATGGAAGTCACCATTTGAAATGCTTTTCCGCAAACCACCTAGCTATAATGATTTAAGGGTCATTGGTTGTCTCTCCTTTGCTATTACTTTACACCATACAAGAGATTATTTTGACCCACGAAGTAGACGTTGTGTGTTTCTTGGATATCCTTTTGGTAAAAAGGGTATAAGCTCTATGATCTAGATACACATCAAGCTTTTGTCAGTCGAGATGTCCAATTCTATGAAAATGATTTTCCTTTTCGTCAGTCTGATATATCTTCCACTTCTGATATGCCAAACTCTGTTCCTTCTCCACATATGTTCCCATCTCACTTATCCTCCTCCGACGACAATGAACTCTTTAATTCGTCTACACCTACTTCAATTCATGTTTCTGTTCCTTCTTCTTGTGTTCCCACAAGAATATCTATGAGAATTAGAAAATCACCACAATGGCTAAAGGATTATGTACATATGGTTTGAGGGACGCCTTTATTTCTTCAACCACCAATCAAACACGTTACCCCCTCTTTTCTCCCCAAACTTTTCATTCCTACCCAAAGGCTTATATGGTCTCATTGGCCAATGTTCTTACAATTCGTGAACCTTGTTCATATCATGAAGCAAAACATGACTCTAATTAGGTTAATGCTATGCAAAAAAAATTATTAGCATTAGAGTCTAATCATACTTGGGAAGTTACTGATTTACCCATTGGAAAGAAAGCTATTGGTAGTAAATGGATTTTTAAAGTTAAATATAAGTCTGATGGAACTATTGAGAGGTATAAAGCTAGGTTGGTTGCAAAGGGTTATAATCAAATTGAAGGGGTTGATTATACATAAAACTTTGCACCAGTTGCAAAGCTTTCTACCGTGAGACTTATCCTTGCCTTAACTGCTATTAAAGGATGGAATGTTCATCAATTGAACATCAATAATGCTTTTCTTCATGGATTTCTTGATGAGGAAATCTACTTATTACCTCCTGATGGTTCCAAAATTCCTCATGGTAAAGTTTGTAAGTTGATTCACTCTTTATATGGCCTTAAACAGGCTTCTCGATAATGGAACAAAGAGCTCACTAAGCATTTACTTGATCTCGGTTTTTCTCAATCAAGACATGATCATTCTTTGTTCACCAAAGTGACTTCTCATGGTTTTTTGGTTGTCTTGGTTTATGTGGATGATATTTTAGTTGCTAGTGATGATCTAACTGATATTGCTGGGTTAAAGTCTTCTTTGGATTCTGCTTTTACCATTAAAGACTTAGGAGATGTTCGATTTTTTTTTTGGACTTGAAGTTTGTCGTATTACTTCTGATTTCCACATTAATCAACGCAAATTTGCACTTGACATTCTCACCAAAGCAGGTCTTACAACAGCAAGACCTTTGACTGTTCCTTTCCTTCAAATGTTCATTTAGATAATACGTTTGGAACTTTGCTGCAGGATCCTTCTTTGTATCGACGTTTAATTGGCCGACTGTTGTATGTGACGCTTACACGCCTTGACTTGTCTTTTACTGTATAGCAGCCTAGCTAATTCGTTTCAAACCCTCGTGATCAACATTTAAAAGTTGCTTATCATGTGCTTTGTTACTTAAAAGGCACTATTGATCTTGGATTATATTATTCATCCACTTCCTCTTTGAATCTGATGGCATACTCTAATGTGGATTGGGGTACATCGAGGGTTGATCGAAAGTCTTTGTCCGGATTTCTTGTTTTCCTCAGATCTTCTCTTCTTTCATGGAAGACAAAGAAACAACTCACTGTCTCTACATCATCAGCTGAGGCTGAGTACCGTAGCATTGCTTCTACTACCAAGGAGTTGCTTTGGTTTTCTTTCTTGCTTCAAGACTTACGAGTTCTAGTTTCTCTCCTCTTACTCTTTTTACTAATAGTCGCTCCACTAAGCAAATTGCAGAAAATCTATGTTTCCATGCTCGTTCCAAACATATTGAAGTTGACGTCCATTTCACTAGAGATCACATTTCTAGCTTTCTTTCTCTTGATCACATTTCCTCTTCTAGTCAACTTGTTGATTTTCTCACTAAACCAGTCGAACTCTCTTCTTTACATGAAGTTCCAGTCAAGTTGGGACTTTTATCAAGTCCCACTTGAGGGGGGGATGTTGACATATGTCTTATTTATTGTACACGTGTCATCTTTCTGTTATTATTTTCCTTTTATAGTCTTGTGTGTGTGTATATATATATATATATAACTTACATACAGTTTTGTAACGTAAGAAGACAAAATATATACACAAAATATCTTCAGTTCAAATGGAGTTCTCTCGTTACAGTTTCATCACACTTTCTTTTGATTTCATTCTTGATCAAGTAAGTGTAATTTCATATCAACATTAGGAATTCTCAATTCGTTTTACAATCCATAATTGTAATTCCATAACATCAATATCTCACATATTGGTGTATTATTAAAAACATTATGAAACAGTAGAACTTCTAGACACTTAGTTAGTACAAACTAAAGCACTTAGATCAAACTTAAAACATCATAAGAAAATGTCTCATAAAAATTTTAGAATCATAAAAACCATTTAAAATTTGTATACAGTTTTCAACTCTAGTTTTCTCTAATCCAAAATATCTAAAAATCAATAGGAAAATTGGCTTCACTATCGTCCTCTTTATAGTCCACATATACATAATATAGATAGAAAAACTGTTGGGTCATCACATGTACTGAAACACAGAAGGAGCAAGCACAAAGGCTCAGTACACCATACCATAAATACATGCGCACGAACAGATATCATACAAACTCACATGTATCTAATAACTTATGTAGCAAACGGTTTTATCTTTAATTAGCAGGCAAACAATACAATTTAGAACGTTTGCAACTAGTTATGAACCTAGAGTAACTCATGACTCCATGAAAGCAAGTTTGTATACAAAATACTTTTATACATGTATATTGGTATTGGGTACTCCACATACCTTGGTTACGTTCGTACTACTCCTAAACTACCAAAATTATCTATGTGCAAAAATCCATTCAGGACAATGCCGCACAAGATCATCAAGGTGCTATCCTAGTAAGATGGTACTCTCGATCTACTGGACCCAACCAAACACAAGCAGCAGACCGATTAAAGCTGGATAGCATTAAGTCAATTTATAGATACTAAGCCTGCAATCATAAACAACAAGCAAGGTAAGGTCAAACCTATAACAATGTATGGAATAGAAAACCTAACTTCACTAGAAACACCTGAACACCATTAAATACTCAATCAAAACTTGTTTTCACAAGATAAACGTAATTCTATAATCATCTAAACCCTAAACTAAAAAGAACTATAACTACGCTAGGTTCATACATACCTTCCTTCTTTTGATTGTAAAATCACTAAATCTCCAACCACCAAAATTAGGGTTTCTCCAAAATTTCTTTAAGAACTTGATTACCTTCAATACTAATATGAATACTTTAGGAAAGATAATACTTTTAGGTCACAAAAGAATTGAAAAGGATAAACTTACCTATTAATTGATTCTCGGTCCTCTTTAAAGCAAGATCATAGTTTGATAGGTGTCTTAAGGTTTTCTAAAAACTTATGAGAGGTTTTGAGAGGAAGGAATAAGGCTAGAGCTATTTATAGAACATGAAAAACCTTAAAGATTTCGTGTATGTATGCCGGAACACAAGTTAGCGGTGTAGGAACATAAACTAGCAGCCTATAATTTACGTTGGTAGCTTAAAACTCAAAAGATGAAACTGAGGAAAAGATGGCCAGCACCCAACGTCAGCGGTATAAGATTCAAGGCCGGCGACCTTTGGGGGGCAGCATACTGCTGTCTCCTCTAATTCGTTTTTAGCGACTCCCTCTTGATCAGATGCATTTATCATTTATCCGTAAATCATTATTCATATTAGGGTGGACCATAGAATCTTCTTATTAATCAATATATGACACTTTTTCTCTTCATTATAAATATTTATTTATATATTACAAGATATATAATGTTTATAAATATGAAAGGATGAGAGAGTGGTGAGACATATTTTTTCTTCATTGAAAAGGGTATAGAAATTCTAATATGAGTTATCTAGCAGTATAAGGATTAGAATTGGTTCCTATCATTGTGTGTATGGATATCACTAGATGGACAACACTTGTTGCTTATTCACTTTACCATATGGAATAAGAAGCGAAATTGAATTCTAGTACAATAAAAAACATAATAAGGTTGTAATGGTTATTATAATGTTCACTAGGTGTAAAAATAAAACAACTCATTATTAAAGTAATGATGCAAATATTTATAATGTCTTAGTCTTTATTATAAACAGAGGATAATTATTTTACGGACTCAACCTATCTAAAAGTCTCACAATATTTAAAATACCATAAATACCAACACAAATCCATTCATTCCTAGGCCTAGAATCATGCACAATATAAATCAAACCATAAATTGCAAAAAATATTAACCAATTAATTCAAAAGAACTAATTATAATCTTGTTATAGAATTAAGATTCATAACTAGAACAAAATTTTCTTAAATAATCATATTTATGAGAATTTCTTAGTCTAACATTAGTTGTCTATAATTCTATGGTTACTATACGTGCTTATATTAAAGCAATTAAAAAGGTTCTATAAAAGACTACATGCATGATTTCCATATAATAACTCTCAATAGTGAAATATAATTATCTTTTAATCCAATTTTAATGTCATTCCTTTTGTGAAAAATCATTACTTATCTTAAAATGGAAACAATATCTAATTGAAAATAGAGGCATGCAAATAGGTTAAAAGGATCAACCGACTCAATCCACTTTAGTCCACAAGTTATACAGGCCAAATATTCTTGGCCCCAACCAATTCATTTTGGCTTGTGGGTTAAATAGACTTATTGACTCATTTAACCGTTTATACTAATTAAATAAGGTGTATATAATTAAAAAAAAATTGAGTTTTGTAGGGTCTTATATATATATATTATATATATATATTTAATTATTCATTATTACTTTAATTACTTATATCTATAAGAATAAGTTATTTTTTTAATAATTTATTGATATAATATTTCATTTAAAACAATAAATACATACTTTAACAAATGTTATGATGCATGTGCATCAATTTGTTGTTCTCTATTGTAATTAATATATAAGTTTAAACTCGAGTATAAAATCATAGGAACAATGATACATTAATAGTTATTTCTTCTAAAATTTTTATTTATTTATTTTTAATATAATGGACTAGCGAGCCAACTTACTTAACTCACAAGCTAGACCACTGTTGTGGATTAATTAGTTTATGGGTTAAACGAATTTAATAAAATTGACTCACTTTTAAATAAGTTGAAAAAAATTGGCCCTAATCCATTTTTAAAGTAGGTTGAGGGCCCGACTCACAAACCAAAACCCACTTGCACAACTCTAATTGAAAGATAAAAATTTAACTTTCAATATATTTTAATGGTCATCATTATTAATATAACAATTTGCCACAACAATTTGTCATTCACTATTCAATGCTCTTTGCCCTTTTTTCGCAGTAAACTAAAACTAACCAAGATTACAGATAAGGATATTTCAAAATTTTTTAAAACAGAGCAACACATATAGAGTCAAAATGCACTTAGAACACTCCACTGATGAACTATTGAACATATAAGCTAAAAAAAAATAAAAAATAAAATAAAATAACTATTGAACATATAAAAATACAGCTAATGCTAGTCTTTTTACAAATTTTCAATAAACATAAACTTCTCTTTTTCAAATTGAATTCACAATTTGAAATATTAATCACATAAGACAAGATTATAAACAATTATTCTATGAATTAACAATAAGCTATTATTAGAATATTACATGTTATAAAAGGCTTTGATACGGCTGTTTGGTTTAGAGGAGAAATCACAGAATATAAAAAATTTCTACAAAATTGATAACAAGATCTATATGACATGCAAAAATAAAATATATATGAGATTTAACAGCATCAAAATACGAATTTCATATTAAAATATATAAAGGTCACAAATCTAGTAATTATTTACATTCATTCATATAGATGAAAGGGCCACTGATATAAACACGGATCTTGTCGAGTATACTCACTTAATTTTAGATACCAACTTGTATAACTTAAAATATCTTTCTCTTGATTCAGTGAAAATGTCCTAAATCATACAACGTGTTTGTCTAAATATTTATATAATATAATATAATGAAATTGTTACAACACTTCAAAATCAATGATCGGGCCATTTGTCCAAAATTTTATATTACAAACATGTAAAGTGGTCCAGTACAAAATTAACGTGAGGGGATATGGGCCCAGATAAGGCATCGGACCAGAACTCTGGCAGCCGAACCAGTTTTACAAGATATTACCATCGAGTCGACAGAAGATCGACATGGTCTTGCTAGGTGTGTTTCATACATTAGTTAGAAATATGTGCACGTCTTTATCGTCGACATACTAAACTCAATGGAGAAAATAATGTGATAATAATGGCCGTTCAAGACAATTTACGTTGTCGCTTTCAACGGTCTCTTTCTCTTTAGATGAAGAGGAAGATGAGGAATGAAGTAAAGGTTGGGCTAGGGATGGAGATGCAAATCCACAGTTGGCACTACGTGAAGCTTACGTGTCCAGATGTTTTGGGCAAATCAACACATCACTTCTTCCTTTGAGTTGAACAAATTAGATCCAGATTTATTTACAACTTGTCTAGTTAGTTTTTATAAAACCTCTCCATACAAAATTTTTTACGATCCAAGACTGTTCAATCAATAATACTATTACAATTAGGTATGAATCTGAGCATTTAAATACTTAATATAATCGATTCCATTAAAATCATGACAAATCATAGTATTTTTTGTAATTTTTATTAGCCTCTAAACAATAATCAAGTCAAGATTTAAAATAGATATATTATGAATGAAAAATATAACCATTTGCACGCCGCTGATTTCATCAAGCAAAGAAAAGAATGGCCACTTGGAGATGAGTTATAGGAAACATAATTCGTTAGCTATCTTTTAACCAACATTTTGGTTCCATATATATTAAACTTTTAGTCTTATTTGTTTATATTTTTTAATATATGGTAATTAATTGATGAATTTGTTCAAAGAACTGGTTCTTTAAAAAGACGAGTTGCTTTAATGGAATTTAGTGGAAGTACTAGCCGTTTGTTAATGTTTTGTCTAGAAGTTCAGTCGTTGGTGGCAGAAGAGGATGATTTGATTGTGGTTGTTGGATTATATGATTAAGCGTGGGGGTATTGGTGGGAGTGGGAAAAAAAAAAATCTATCCAACCGAATCAATCCGTAACCGAACAAATTCAAATCGAAAATATGATTTAAAAATTTTTTAATCTGAATCAATACTTAAATTTATGGTTTAATTTGAAAGGTAAACCAAACCAATTCATCGAATCGAAGTAAACCATTTTAGAAAAATATAATAATATTTTACTTATAAGTTATAACTATAAATTTTTTTATGATGATTGATTAAAGGTGATGTATATTGATATGATTTCATTTCATATTTATTATTTGGTGAATACTGATTAAAATCAATTTGTTCATTTTTAAATTTATTTTTTAGGCTCATGACATATATTTTTTTGCATATGAAGAAATATTGTTTTTTAAATAGTTTTTAACTTTATAAAGTATGAAATTTATTTATGTATTTAGTTATAAACTTCCTATTATGTATTAATTATTTAATGTATTTTGTCAATTGATCATTTTATTCATTAATGAATTTTGTTGATAGATGGTTTTTTATTTTACTAAATTTATTGATAGATGATTGACTTGATGGTTCTATTAAAAATTATAAATTATGACTTACTATGTATTCGTATTAGTAAATATATTTTATTGGTTAATAACTATTTTATAGAGAACTATAGATTAAAAGTATGATGAATTCATAAATGTTTTTGTCGTTATTTATAATTTAAACTTTGTAAAACGATATGAATATTTAAATGTCTACATAAATGTAAAAAAATTATAACAAAGAAAATTTTTAGTTAGAATTTTGATAAATCATAATCCAAACTGTTGTTTAATGGTTTAGAAAAATTTTTTAATACGAACCAAACCGTTAAATAATGGTTTAGTTTGGGATGAAAAAAAAAAAAACCAAACCGATCTGTGCTCGCCTCTAGGTATAAGTGGTCGGATGTAACTAAGGAGAAATATGATATATGACGGTGATTTTGTTTTTTTCTTGTTTTTTGAAGTGTTGTTTCTTAGAAGCAAAAACATAATGATCTAAAAGTAACAATCTAATAATAATTTTAAAAATGATGGTATTTTAATCATCATGGACATATGGCATATTATTATTGGTTGAGGTATCATGCCTTTAATCCAGTTAATATTAAATAGCAACATTGGTAAATAAAAATTCAATTGATTAGGAAATATACCATTACTATGCATGGTTCCAACAGTTGTCAGACCCCATGAAATAGGTATATTCGTCAATTTAGGAGAAGTCTTAAAATAATAACACCTATATGGTTATCTCATATGAAAAAGATATAGGAAGAAAAGCAAACAAACTTAATCGCTTAAGTGCATGTAAGCTACAGTAAATTAAATATAGTGTTATTGATCATTCTCTCATAGTTCTTGATCAATTTATTACTTTGATCTTCTATAGAGTTATTTCAGTAGTATCTCTACGTTATTCCCAATCTTAGCAACACACAAAACATCCCAAATAATAAAAAGGGTCACTTATTTACAAGGTTTGAAGGTTAATTTGAACTATCTAATCAATAGCTAAGATCAAGCATCATAAAAGACTATAGGATCATTATCAAAGATCCAATGGTCACATTGAAAACTTATTTTCTTCTTTAACCTTAACGAGCTTGTAAATGAGTTTAGATGAGGTTAAAAAACTATAATAATTTAAAGGAGCTCATCTTTTATAATGAATAATTCTAAGCCTTATTTAAGTCTTACTTTAACCCAAATAAGTTCATAAATACCTTTCTAAAGTCTGCTTTAAGTGAGAGAGTTGTACAAAGTTAAGAGTGGAAAATTCAACAGTTTCAAATTTAGGCCTACTAAGTTAGATCTTCTTAAGGTAAGACATCTCTAATTTGACACGATTTTTAAACTTTATCACTACTCTAACACACAGATTCATAACATTAAATTAAAGTTAGCATCCCGATTAGCAAAATGACAGATACACTTCTGAGCATGAAATTCCATAAATAGATAATGTTATAAATGCAATTGTTCTTTTAACATATTATGTCTTATGGTATTGTTTTCCTCTTTGTAATGTTGATTCTATTAGTCAATTTGTGTATATTGATGTAGAGGGTTAAAATGAATCAACAAGAATTTTTTAGGCTTCAATTTAGTAGCAAGCTAGAATATTGTGGACTTTAAAATTTTTTTTTTCTTACATGTGCCATTAAAAATCAAAGCTCAAATGAAAAATAATGAGTATAGGTCCACAAATAAAAAATAAAACAAAAATTTAGATCCTAAGTTGAAAATGTTTGATAAAACTTAAGCTTTTTTATTATATATCTTTTTCAGGTTAAAACCTACATTGTGATTTATTTATTTATTATTATTTATTTTTGGGCTATTTTACAATCTAACTTTAATGAGAAAGCATTGATTTAGTATCACATGCCAGCTGCCACCGCCAACCCACCATTTGTATGCACATATAATATAAAATATATAATGAATATATTTACTTTTAACTTTAACAACACTTGTTTAGAAGAGATAGAAATTCTATTTGATCCATTTTAAAAGATTTAAACTCCAAAATAAAAAAAAATTAGCATTTAGGTAAAAAGAAGAGAAAATTTCAAATTCCATACATGAAATTTTCACAAAAATTCAATCAATTAAACATTAAAATTATCAATTTAATATTTAATAAAACTTTTTATGATTATTTTACTATATTCATAATACTATTTGTTTGTTTTTTTTTTTTTTTAATGCAAAGAGACAGCCTATGAGTATTAGACGATGTTAGGAAATGTAATAAAAATTTCATATTATGTTACTTTTTCTAATTTAGAAAACAAAACAAACCATATTAAGTAGGTAAATAAAAAAAATTATAAAAAATTTGATTATGTATTAAATTAACTATTTTAAAATTTAAATAATAAATTAAATTTTGAATTGAGGAACCAAATTCAATATTTATCTTTTATTGCATTTTCCCTACTTTTAGTTAGTTTCGTAAGAGTGAATATATATAGATCGTTTTATTGATAACGATCAAAAAATATCTAGAAGTTCACTTTAACAAAATCCTAATGAGAATTTGCCAGATGTATTATCTACTTTAGACTTTTACCCTACGTGCCCCTCAATTGTCAAATTAATATAAAAACAAAAGAGGTGATAGGTCTGTTTAGAAAAAGACTTAAATCACTTCTCTGTTCATCATAGGTCCCATTGAAATCGCTAGAAAACCTATCTAATATAAAATTGGCATATTTTTCATAATAATTGTTTAATTTGAGAAAAAGCTGGTGTGTATAACAATATATTTTTTATTTAACTTTCTACGATATTTTTTACACCATTTTTCTTAAGGTTAATTTCATTAATGGTATCAAAATATGATAAAATATGTAATTAGATATCTAAGTTTTGAAATTATTCAATTTAGTATCTAAATTTTAGTGGCAAAAAAAAATATCTAAATTTTAAAATTGATTAATTTAGTATCTAAAAGAACTTTTCTTGTACGCTAATAGTATATCCGCCAAGTTCTTTTAAGTATTATTTTATCAGTTTCAAAGTTTTTCAGGTACTAAATTGATCAATTTCAAAGTTTAGGTATTAAATTGATCATTTTCAAAGTTCATGTGTTAAATTGATCTTTTTCATAGTTCAAATATCAATTACATAAAATAATTAAAAAATTCATATACCATTTATGACATTATCCCTTATCCTTAATATTTGTAGACTTTAATCAAAATTTCAAATATTTAAATAATGGGAGAAAAGTTCCAATTTCAATGATAATAATAATACATCACATAAATTTATTAGAAATATATAAATAGCAGTAAAATTTCAATATGCGAACAATTCTATAGGAATTATATACTAGCATTATCATTTTTTTAAAACACTTGATACTTATACAACACTAATTTGAACACATGACCCAATTATTGTGACGTTTGATACTTTTTCTTCTTTTTTTAGCCCCAAAGAATGGTGTCAACAAAGATAGGATGAACATTTTTGGTTATTTAACTCTAATAATTTTATTCCTTCTTTGTTGACAACAGTATCTTCACTTAGAAAAAAGAAAGAAAGAAAAATCCGAAGATAAACCTACTTTCTTGTCAAAGATGTCCCCAGTTCCGTGCAAGCTTGGCCTAATCCCAAAAGCATCCAAAGCAGACGTTAAAAGCCACATGTAATAATAATAATCTTCTTCCAAAAGACACCTTGCCAACCGTTGATATGGACTTCCCACCATTGGACCAAAAAAAAGCCATGTCCGACAAGTAAGTAATTGGCTAGGCAGCAGCCACCACACTGTTTTGATTTTAAATCGTATTGTTTCAAGAGACCAACATTAACTCGGTTTAACGTTGTATTTTTATCTTTGGTTGTGGTGGGTTTTCCATCTAGGATACTTATTTCCATTGCAATTCATTAAAGCTAGCTTAGCCAACTTTAGTTGAAAGGGCAGTGGAAGTGACATTGTGTAAAAGAACATGACCCACAAATATGATTAGATTAGCTACTAGTGAAGAAAATGGTTGCTTGTTTTGTTTTGGTGGTTCATCCTTGACCATGTACCACAAATTGGTTTGTCGCTATTAGGCGATCTACATTGAAATTATTGAGGGGACATGAATATGATATACGTACTTATCTTAGGAGGAAGACATCATCAGCCGAAGTGGTGTTAGATTATAATTGCAGAACTTTTCCTTTCTTCAGCTGATTTGGTTGGTCTTTATTTAATAGACGGATTCCATTGTGATTCATCAGGTTTTCAATCTCGTTTGTTTTTTGTTTTTTAATTTATTTATTCTAAGATGGCGGATATTCGCGTAACTTCTATATACAGGTGACACAGCTATAGTAGGTTGGTCATGTAATTCACTTATAATGATATATATCAACTAGGGTTATAAATAACTCAAATCCAAATAGTATAATATAGAGCTCCAATTTGAGTTCTATTTGATGTTAACCAAACTTAGAATTCTAAGCACGAAATGATAGTAAACAATCTTGAGATCAACTCCTTTAAGCTCGTTTAAGGTTGAATTATTATAATTTTTTTTTGTAAGTAAAATATTGTTGGTAGTCAATGTGAATTTAAACCCGATTAACATTAAAAATTGATTCAAGATCGGTTGTACTTGCAAAATCATGCTAAGCATTAAAAATTTAAAAATCGAATCAAAAAACTACTTGATTACTTTGAATTCAAGCTTAACTTAACTATTCATTAAATCAAACTCAAGTATACTTAGTTGAATTCAAGTACTCATGATTATTTGATCTATTTATATCCTATTGCAAATGACTCTATGCACTTAGGTGCCTCACAAAGGTCTTTCATGACGTTGTCTTCTTTCTCTCTCTCTTTAAATTTATGCATTTTCTTCTCTTTTTTTCCTTTTTTGCTTCTGTTAGTCTTTTTACATTGATTAATTATATATGTTTAATTAATTGCCATTCAATCTTAACCGTAGAGCTTTTTCTTGGTTCAACTTTAAATTGTCAAGTCTTTATTTTTCCCAGGTGAAACTATATATCATGATAAACTAGAGGCAATTTTCAGTCATCGTCGTGAAAGAATTATATTAGTATTAACTAAGCTATAAACTTTTAAATAAATTCTATATAACTTCTTTTAATATGTCTTATTTATTAAAACCTTAACTTGGATCTTATACTTTAACATATGTAAAATTTAGAAATATTATAAAGAAAAATATTAATAATTCACTATAAATACTTATTAAGCAAACTAAGTTAATACTTTTTACATGTGGATAAACATTTTTGTTATGAGATTTGAGGCTTAGTATGATCACTTTGTCCTTTAGCCCAACCTATGTAACCCAAGATTAGTTGGCCCAACAAGGTGGTTGGTCCACCCGACACTCACAGGTGAACTTTGGCGGTCTTACCTAAAAGAAGAAGTTCTCTAGCTTGGACTCCTAGCCATTTTAGACAAAAAGGACAGCTAATTCAATACTTCGCAAAGCGAAGCATGTTTCTAGAAGGATTCTTGATAAATAAATTAGGTTACACTTGCTAAAATTTATGCGATCTCTTCCCTAAACAATTAAGTTGTTTCCTATTCTAGATAGTCCCCCTTTCTAAAAAAAGAAAGGAGTTTTCTAACTATATAAATCCTTCTAGGTAGCTTAAGAAGACAAATTTAGGGATGCAATGAGTGGTCGTAATAGGGTACCCGATCGACTTGACCAGTTAAAAACCTCTGGGTTTTGGGACGGGTTTACAAAAATTTATGTGGCCCTATATGGTATAGGGTCAGGTGTGAGTTCTAGTTATGACCCGATAGGAAACCTGACTTGATAAGTTACAATAAAATAATTATAAATTCAAACTAAAAAAAAAAAAAAAAAAACAACCTAAGAAGCAAAATTTTTGAGACGTCTTTGAGGATTGTATGAATTATTTATCAAGATGGTATTTTTATAATTGAATTAAAGCTTGAACAATATATACAAGCATATTTCTTAATGTTCACTGTCATCTTCTAATTTTACCAAAATACACTAGTTTAGATTTTGTAATATACACTAAAATTGCTATCTAATTAAATTTTTTCTCCTTTTTCCCAATTGAAATAAGGATGGAATGAGTAAATTCTAAGATTTTGTCACCTTAATATAAATCCTTTTAAAAATAAAAGCAAACAAAAAAAACTTAAAAAATTAAAAAAAATTTAGGGATCCTAACACCAGGTCGGGTCGACCCGAAACCCTTTAGAGGTAAGTTTTGGTATAACAATAATAAATCTTATAGGGTTTTGAGCTGGGTTTGGAACGTCCTATAAGAAGGCAGGTCAGGTTCGAGTTGCGAGTCCTAGTTATGACCAGATAGAAATTTGACCCGATAAGTTAAAATAAAAAGTTATAAAACTCAAACTAAAAAAAAAAACTAAGAAGCAAAATTTTTGAAGACGTCGTTTTAGCAAAAGACGATTACATGAATTATTTATCGAGATGGTATATTTATAATTTAATTAAATTCTTGAATAATATATACATGCATATTCTTAGTGTTCACGCCACCTTCTAATTTTACCACAAAATACACTAGTTTAGACTTTGTAATGTACACTAAAATTGTTATCTAGTTGAATTTTTTCTCCCTATTCCCAATTGAAATAAATAAGGATGGAATGAGTGGATTCTAAGATTTGTCACCTTAACATAAATCCTTTTAAAAATAAAAGAAAAAAAATAACTTTCAAAAAAAAAAAAAAAGGGATCCTGTTGGGGCAGTTGGGTCGACCCAAAACTCTCTAGAGGTGGGTTTGGTATGACCATAATAAACCTTATAGGTTTTCCGGGTAGATTTGGAACATTATAAGAACCAAGTTGGGTTCGGGTGTTATATGACTTGTCGCAAACCCGTCTTAGTTACATCTCTAGATAGATTTACTCTCTTTGCTTTCGCACAAGCTAGACATTGCATACCTTTGTATACTTATTAACTTAACCACCCACTAACTAATTTTTGTCCTACAAGCCCGAAGATTATAAACTAAAGGCTCATTGACTTAGAGGAGACTGGATCACCTTTCTAAGAGATACATATATAGTATCCATGAAAATCCACTTAGAATATCAATTTTTTATGTAATCTCTCTTCTCTCCCTCTCTCCCTCCCCCACCCACCCAACCCCCCCCCCCCCCCCCCCCCACCCCCCAAAAAAAAAAAAAAAAGTCTCATGCATGAAAAGTAGAAAAAAAAATATCTTTTATGTTGATTTGGACATTTACGACTTTAAAAGGAATAGAAAACTTAAATAAACCCTAAGTTTACATTATAATGAATGAAAATTATGAAGATAAAAATTTTAATAGATTCAACGACAATAATATCATACATGCTAAAAGACTTAAGTTTTCCCAACATTGTCATTTTAGGTTTTATGTTTTCGATTCTCTTTTTTTTTTTTTTTTTCAAGACTTATGTCATAAAAATGAGTTATAATAAAACTTATGTTACTCTTTGTTACAAGTGCATTAAAAATCAAATAAAAAAATAGTAAAAACATAGGTCAAAAAATGAAGGAAAAAGAAGAAGATGGATTATGAAATAAAAAGGTATGAGAAATTTATATCCTGCATTATTTTGTTAGTTTTTGCATTCTAGAACGTATGCTTTCATTATTCTTTTTCATTTCAAAACCTATTTACAATAACCTTCTAATGAAGAGTGATAAAAACCCTAATTTAATAGATTTAAAAAAAAAACTAGGTCCTCAAATAACAATCTTCAAAGCATAGATCATAAATTTAAAATAGAAAATTTTTTAGTTACTTCTAGTATATTTATCCCCCACAAATATCATCATGCCCAAAGCCACAAGGGGAAAAAAAATCATGCGGGCTCACTTTTATCCCTTGGTACCTAATCATCACATTCGAGACGGCAAAACTTCTTAAACAAAAACAATCAAGTGTGTGGTTGTACGAAGTGGCAAACTCACCTAGACCTACACAAGCTTACGTTTTCCAATTTCAGCAGTAGGCAGGTAATTGTCATAAGTAGTAATGGAATCTTAGTATAAAACAGCAAAAGGAAAGAAAGATCGACAGGTCCACATGCCATGACAGAGGGATATAAAAGTAGGACACCAACTTACGATTTTGAATATTGATTCCCTTGGCTTGGATATACAATTAAGCAAAATTCTATAGTGCCATGCTCCATTATTCATTTTAATGAAATCGATTTCATCATTATCATCTAACGACTCATATATATATAATTATAATCAAATCATTAAAATAATTAATATATTAATTATTATATTATTTTAATAGTTTAATTAAACGATCTGAAACCGTAAAACTTCCCTATAAATACACATTAATTATTTTTCATATTATAAAATACCTTATCATTTCATCCAAAGAAAAGGTGAAATATCAATAATATATTGGGTCTTTTAAAACTTATAAATAATCGATATAGCAATTATACTGTCAAATTAGTTCGGCACTTTAATACCATAATATTTTTTTTGATTTAACTAGGTTTTATATATTGTTTTATCTTTTTTAAGAGATTGATACCCTTTCCTAAATATATATTGACACGTACAGAAAAAAGCAAAACATTGTATATGACAAATAATTATTATTTGGATAAATTATGAAATGAAAATTTGTGGATTTTTTTTTCGATGGACCACAATACTATTACAATATGGCTACATAGGATCATTACAGCATAATAGCACGAGAATCAAACTTGATATTCTTTTTACAATAACAAGTTTTATCAAATTATTAGCACTAAGTCCAACCAATAGTCATTCTCCTCTCTATCTTTTATCGAAAATTCAAACTTTGAACGAAATAAAATCAACGTGATTACGCATTGTAATTGGCTAATTGCGCACTGAATTGCCCAACTCATTCAAACCCAAAATTCAGCAAAAATAAATGTAATTAGAATTGATCCCAACTTAGAATCGGAATACTCGTAACGAGGTTATGCTAAACACCAATAAAACGAAGTTAAAATTGCTATCTAGAATCATATACAGCAATTCCTCTCTATGAAAGCCTTACGCTCCTATCAACAATGCAAGTTAACAGTCTAAAACCTACCCATTTAGGATATATTGGTTTCGTCATACTTCTATTCTTTTGATTTCATCATTTTATTATTTTCAAATAGATTATTTATCAAAAATAGATATTTTTACTCGATCAAACATATCAAATATTAATATAAAATGAATATAATACAGATAAAATATAGATACCGATCCATATACCAATAAAAAAACAAACCGTTTGACCATCTAATCTATAGTCTAAGAATAATTCTTTTAAGCAACTAAATTAAATATTTTAATGGATTTATATTTGTACATGATTCTCATGTATATTACTTTAACATGGTTTATTAGATAATAAAACAAAACTTAGTCTTAAAAAATTTAAAAAGAAAATCAGACCTATTGCAAATCGAAAAATCATCAAAACTGAGATTTTTTTTTAAATTTAGTATTATAAATTTATAATTATTGGCCCACGTAATGGAGCAGGAAAACTCCATGCCAACACAACACAAATCATAGCCGTCTATTTAACTCAACAGTCCATCCTCCCCTGCCTGCATATACTTAAAGAGCACATTCACTTTCAAATTTCAGATTCTTTCTTTCTTATTTTTTTTAATAATTATTTCCACATCTTGGAGATTATTATTAATACAAAGAAAAGACTAGACAACCACATTATAGAAGTGATGGAGATTAATGAAAACAACAGTTTTAGCACCACCACCACCACCACAACAACAACATGGAAAAAGAAGAAGAACAAGAACAAGAACAAGAAGAGCTTTAGTGATGAACAGATCAAGCTGTTGGAAAGCATGTTTGAATCAGAAACAAAGCCTGACCCAAGAAAGAAAGTCATGTTAGCTAAAGAGTTGGGGCTCCAACCTAGGCAGGTTGCTATATGGTTTCAGAATAGAAGGGCTCGGTGGAAATCAAAGCAAGTAGAGCAAGATTTCAGAGCATTGAAAGCGAAATATGATAATCTTATGAGTGAGTTTGAGTGTTTGAAGAAGGAAAAGCAACATTTGGAAACTGAGGTATGCAACATGGGACTTTTAATTTTGTCTATAGTATGACCTAGTACTTGTTAAATCATGAATTAACCATGTATGCACAACTCTAAAACATATATTTATGCAATATTATTCGGCCATACCCAGAAATTGCTATGCAATAGTAAAAGGCTCACCCATGAACAAAACAATTCAGATACCAAATTTTGAAAACAAAACAGTTTAGATTGGAAATTGAAGATTCAGGAAAAATTCAGATACCATATAGATTTGACTCTTAGCTTAATCAGTTGATTGATGTAGTTAACCCTTCTGATACGAGGCACTTAGCAGTTTCATCCTTGATCAGCAGTTGCAGAAATTGAATGAAGTACTAGACAGGACACAAGAAGACACAACAACCGCAGACAGAGAGCATAACTACCGCGAAACCGAAGCAAATCCGATCGATCAAGAGGATGATCTTGTGCAAAGACTGATCATGTGCTCACATGAGGACGACAAGTCAAGCAAGAGCAACAATTCAAGGGAAGAAAGGTGTGGAATCCTGAAAACTGAAGTTGGTGTTGAGGAAGATCAAGAAGTTGGTGCTTTAGGGTTGCCTGAGAAATGGGACTATTCTGGCTCAAGTTGCACTTCAGATTACTCATTTAGCAATTCACAAGCTTGGTGGAATTTTTGGACTTGAAAACATAGGTTTGTTTTTCTAGGTTTGAAATGTGACTTGCCCCCTTTTTAATGTATAATTTGTAATAACTATAATATGTAGTCATATAATATCATACTAGGTTTTGAGAATGCTAACTTATGTTGATATCTTGACATCATTTGTGCATAAACTTAGTTGAATGTGGTCAGGATCGTGTGATTTTGTGACTACAATAATAAGTACCAATTGCTTTGTGTGCATGATGGTAGTGTCAAAAGTTTGGCATGATGAAATCAGAACGCAAGAAAAGCTTGGCGGGATCATTTTAAGAGTAAAAAATGAGTAATATCTATTTTGAGTCAGTATATTCACTCGGGTTTGCCTCAAGAAGAATCGAGTAAATCTCATTCTCAAGTTGCTGAAATAATTTATTGGATCAAGTTCAAATTATATCAAATTTAATTTGATTAGATCACAAGTCTAGTATAACTTAAAATGAGCTTCAATATAGTAGAGTAAAATCAAATATAGAAACCAGTATCATTTTAGTAAGGGTAAAAATTGTTATTGGAGAAATCAAGTCTAATTGAATTCAATCAAGTTCAACTCAAATTCTTTGAATGATATTTCAAGCAAGTTCAAGTTTAAGCTCGAACACAATATTGTATTATTTTAACTTGACTTATTTACGATTTCAAATTATATTTTAATGTTCATACGTTGAATATCTCAGTTTCTATAGTGGGTATTTTGTCAAGCTATTTAATCAAACAAGCAATATAGCGTATGGGGATAAAATTAATAGTTGTATCAAAGTTTATACTGTTGAATTGTCTCGTCTCATTCAAATAATAAAAAAACTGTGTGTTTAATTACATATGTATCATCAAATGAGCATATTTAATCACATATACTATAAACTTTGTTGATCTAGAGGGACTCAATTTATTATTTTAAGTAGGCCAAGTCTATTATTAATTCATTATTTAATTTGTGCTTGACTATGTCACAACAAAGAGACTCCGATTTGTAATGAGAATAACTTAAGGAGATTTGGTTTAGTGTACTAGAAATGAGGATTGTTGGATAAATTTATCTATTCTCAACCTTTTTCAAGCAAACTACACCTCATCAGGGCAAATTATTGGCCTTGCACTTTCAACATGCTTATCAAGATAATGCTAAAAGAATAAACTTAATCTATTCTTTGATTGTCAACATGATTTGATGATTATCGTCATACCCAAGAGTTTATAAATATTTAATTATACTCCTCATTTGACACTTTTAGAAGCTCTAAAGATTAGAGAAAACAATATTAGGTTAAAATTCTACTCTCAAAGATCATATAGAGCTCAAACATGAAAAAGAAGTCATACTCGACTATAAATGGTAGGATTAATGTTCACTGGTTGCATTACATCACCTATCACAAGAGTTATAAATTGCAATGTTTGTATGTTGAATATCTATGAGAGAGGAATAAATAGACCTTAGCTTGCTAGAGTTATAAATTGTAAATTTTCGCCGTAGTGGAAATAGCGAACCTTGGCTTCTTGAAATCCACCTTGTATTAGTTATAAAACTCAATTTTCATGGAGCCTAGTGCTTTGTCAGCAACAATTTGAGATTAGGATTCACCACAAGAGATCATCATGGAGTTTTATTAGCATGATTGAGTATCAATTGCTACTCTCCATCTGCAAAATTTGCTGGAGCAAATGCTGCTTTAAAAGGTCCAAAACTTGATCAAGACAATGGATGGAACTATACTATTCTTGAGATAGACTTCTTACTCTTATTTTATGCTTTGTTATTAAAATCATCTTACTGGAGAATTAATTTTTAGTAGATGGCATTTTATGTATTAGATCTGAGTTTGAGCTATGTCAACTCAATTTGATTACAAAGGAAGTGAATGCTAGTGTCAATTGAACAATATCTTAAAGCGAGCAGTGGATGAATGTTTGCCATAAAAGTAATAATCCTCCATTTTTTATATGTCCTTACTTTTGGCTCATCATGTATCTACACCTCTTGACTCTTTTTAGGATGTTTGTTTCTCTTTCTCATAATGAATAAATTACTTTTTGTGAAAAAAGAAAGAAAGAATTAAGACCCTCAACATAGAATTAGAACCAACCCAACATGACCCAAATTTGTTGATTCATAGGTCCAATGTATTATATTCAAAACTAGACCGTCCAACATGGGTCTAGGGCAAGTCTTCAATCTATTGGGTACGTGGGCTAGGTTCTAGACTCACCAAGTCCATTAGCTAAGTTCCAAACCTATGACTTGTGGTAATCCCATTGTTCAAATTAAAATTAAAAAAATAACAAAATAAATAAATTACATATTAAAAAATAAATTTTTAACTCAAAATAAAAACTTAAGCCTAATAACATTCTAGTCTCCAACCCATTTTTTCAAAAAGATATTAAACATCGCATTATTTATATATACTTATATTCAACTTTCATTGTGACGGTAATAATGAAGGACTACAAAACATTCTACGAGCCATAGAAAAATTTAAATAAAAAATTACTCCTATATTATAAAAAAAAACTAACATTTTCCTTTGGCAGGTTGATAGGATTTCAGATGAAATCCTACCTTATTTAGGTGGATATTCTATTTCGGTAAATAGATATTCTATTTCACATCCAAGCCGATGTAAGATGTAATTTTTATAATTAAACTTCACAAATCGTAAAACTTAATAATTTACCCAATTTAAAAGGTAAAATGCAGCGAAAGAATAAATAAGATGATAACCGACTAGACCGGAAATTAGAAACCAACTAGAATTGACCCAGTGAAGCACTTGAACAAATCAAACCGATTCCTGAACCGGATTTACATCAAGCGAATTCTGACCACATAATAACAGACAGAACAAGGGCCTTCACCATATCCCCCTAATCAGTGATCCGCGAACAGCTTTCATCAAGAAGCTTGGGCATCATGTTAATGGCGGTTTCAACATTAACAACCACTGCTTCTTTCAGTCCTTTCAATCCTCAGACTGAGTCTCTTCTTCCTTCCTCGTTTTTCAAGTCTCTTAGACCCCCACCATTTTGGCCATGGCAAAAGGTATTGTTATTCTACATTTTCATGTCAAATATGTATGACGCTGTTGTTAACGTTTGTTAGCATCGCAAGAATGCTACAGCTATTGATTTCGTAAAATTTAATGATCTCGAAAGTTGAAAAATGTGGAATGGAGAAGTGCACTAAGGCTCTTGGCTCAGTTTTCACTCGATTTCAGTTCGATTCGATTCGATTCGATTGCATCCCATTTAATCTGAAGATCAAGTTAATCAACTGAGCCAAGCTTGAGTACTATAATATTTAGCTCGATAAACTCATAAGTCTAATTATACTTTAGTCAAGCTTATTTATAAGTCAAGATGGCGTCAAGTTTCAATATGTGCCTACTTAAGTGGAGACCGTAAATAAAATGATATAAAATGAGTTGTATCAAGTCAAGCTGAAATATGTTAAACACCATTTCAAACAAAGTCCAAGCTCAAAATGTCAAGCTCGACTTGCTCTGCTTGAAATTTCAAGCTTGGTCCAGCAAGATCTTTTAAAATTTCAAGTGAAACTCAAGCTCGAAATTGTCCAATCATGCAGTTTGCACATTTAAATCACAAAAATATGCAAGTTGGGATACCTTTACTGCAATTTAAGCATAATAAGGCAATAGCTTTTACATTGTGTATGTTAATCTAATAAAAAATGGACAGGTAAAGATGGGACCTCTGAGTGTATCTCCAATGGGATTTGGTACATGGGCATGGGGAAACCAGCTTCTCTGGGGATACCAAAAATCTATGGATTCTGAGCTTCAGCAAACTTTCGAATTAGCTGTTCAAAATGGGATTAATCTTTTCGACACTGCAGATTCTTATGGGACTGGGAAGTTGAATGGACAGAGTGAAAAGTTGCTAGGGAAGTTTATTAAAGAAGTTCAAGGTCAGTACTCTGGTTATAAATAATGATAACAAAGGGTGTTAATTCCACGAAAAAGGTTTTTCTTAAATTCTGTTTGACTTTATAGTAAGAATAAATGCTGCATCTGATCCCCAAACTTTATAAAATTATTTATCTAAAGTTTAAAAATCGATACATAGATTAACATCATTTGTTGTACTTTCTGATATAAAAAAAACAGCTTATTAGTGTTAACGGTATAAAGTGCAGTAAAAATCCAATTGTCTTACATATTGATCTCTAAATCAATGTACGTGGAAATTGGTTCAATATTAGCACATATATATGGTTTACTTGAATGTCTTCTTATATCCTTCAAAAACAAAACAAACACTTGCTCAATGTTGAAATTATGGCACAAGTTCATTCTCAGGAAAACAGCAGAGCCGCAGTAACGTTCGTGATTGCAACAAAGTTCGCAGCATACCCGTGGCGTCTAACACCCGGACAGTTTGTAAAGGCTTGCGAGTATGTTAACCCCACTTTTATATAGTCTATTTGATGTTCTTCATTAATCAGCAGTATGGAAATTTCAGGGGTTCCTTGGAGAGACTGCAACTTGAGCAGATTGGAATTGGACAGCTTCATTGGTCAACTGCAAACTACGCCCCTCTACAAGAGATGGCTCTTTGGGATGGCTTAGTTGCAATGTACGACAAGGTTATTGGAATTCTCTTTCTATAATGTGAAACTTCTTGTCAATGGTGAGGTGGTTGACAAATTTTAGCAGGCATATGTAATTGAAGCCGAAAGAGACAAGCAACCACACTAATTTTCCAATACTAGGAACATAAAATTAGTTCTGTATAGATAGATTGTCATTATTCATCCACAGTTGCTACCCTATCCTGTCAATAAAGCAACGAACTGCAGGCCTCGACGCCTCGTCATGGCCATCGATCACTCATATCAGTTAAACTTGCTCTAATCTTGTGATACAGGGTCTTGTCCAGGCTGTAGGAGTGAGCAATTATGGTCCCAAGCAGTTAGTAAAAGTACACGATTACCTAAAAGCGCGAGGAATTCCACTCTGCTCTGCTCAGGTTTTGTATACTCATCCTTCTTCGGTCTAAACATGTCAAGATTCCCTCACAAAGTCCACAGTCAAGAAGCTTTTGGCGTAGAATCTAATCATAAAATTTATGCGACTACCATCCCAGATCCAGTTTTCATTGATAAGCATGGGAAAAGAACAGTTGGAGATTAAAGAGATATGCGATAGTCTTGGTGTTCGTTTAATAGCTTATAGCCCTCTTGGACTTGGAATGTTGACCGGCAAGTACACGCCTTCAAAACTACCAAGTGGACCACGGTACATATATTTCCCATACCTATTTGAATTGCATATAAATTGCACTTTATTATCATCAGCACTCTCGTATTCCAAATTACCTTGCCCATGTTTGCAGCTCCTTCCTCTTTAAGCAAATTCTACCAGGGTTGGAGCCACTCCTACGTTCATTAGAAGAAGTGGCGCAAAGGAGGCGAAAAAGTCTACCACAGGCATTGTTCTATTTCTTTAAGCAGTTGATTTTCCATCTTTAGTTCATTCCTTTAAAGTAAAAAGAATATTTCCTCATATGGTCTTCCATCGGTGTAACATCATAGATCTTCCCTAGCCTGCATGTAGGCCTATAAATTCATTCTTATACAACCAGGAAAACAGAGCAGCAAATGCATTCCCTGCCACCAGCTTTCTAACTCCTAAACAAGCCATCAACCCTTTTCCTCCAACAAAACATTTCAGCCTTAAATATGTCTCCATCAGTGTCTACTAATAAATCATGAGGTTGCAATATCCTGTTTACTTTATGTTTGCTTGAATCAGGATTTCAAATTACCCAGGGCTCCAGATTATATTTCTCACATGTTCTATGCATCATTACACTTCAGGTTGCAATAAACTGGTGCATATGCAAGGGTGCAATTCCCATACCAGGAGTCAAGACTGTGAAGCAAGCCAAGGAAAATTTCGGTGCTTTGGGTTGGCGACTCAGTAATAATGAGGTGCTTCAGTTGGAGGATGCAGCACGAGAATCACGGAGCAAGATGATCCAAAACATTTTCCAAACTAGGTGACTGTCTCGTTCTCACCATTCATGCTAAATTGTAGCCCAGCACCAAATTTAACATTCTACTTTAATAAACCAAGGTGAGTGTGAGAAGAACAGAAATACTGACACTAAGACAGGTTGGACAAGAAAGATCGCCTTTTAGCTCGAAATTGTGAAACCGTGTAACAACTCGCATCGGACCTTTGACAGAATGGAAAATGCTTCGCAAAGCAGGGAAAGATGGAACATCAACATCACATTAGCATTCCCATGCAGGGGCAACAACAGCAATCCTCTTCTAACAATTTTTTCTTTTTTTTTCTAATCTTCGTTTCAGCTTTTATATAGATTCAAGGGGAAATATCAGAAAATGAAACTGCTCAAATAATGCAGGAAAGATAGCTATGTGTACCATGCGATTTTTACCTATTTGCAAACACATAACGCGTTAATTTTTTTACCTGATAGTATTAATTTTTTTAACGAATAATTAACCTAAGTACCATGTAAAAGTGTTAATGACAAATACAAGTTAATATCTTATTGGTCCAAAAAAAAATTAATAAAAATTACAACCAAATAAATTTAAATAAATAAATTATTAAAAAACAAAAATAAAAATAAAAAGTAAATTTAATTTTTAAAAACCAGTAAAATATTTCATATATCCTTCTAAAATTATAAAAAAAAATTCATATGGACACTTCCAAATTTAACACAGGTTATCTATTTATCAGATTATGTAATTTGCAAATTGGTAAAAACACAAAAAGAGCTACCCCAAGCACAACAGGACAATCTACACCAGCAAATTCGTTAATATAGCTAAAGAGTTGAGACTTTCTGGACACATAAGAACTCGGGACGTGCAGATAACAAGGGATGCTGAATACGAGGAAACAACCGCAAGAAAGTTAACTGATGAACCCATTCATTCATGAAAGCTATAATTTGCTCGTCTTATAACAAAATAGACAAAAGACTAATTTGAAATATACTCAAAAACCCAAAATAAGCTTGTAAGTCCTGGTCTTTGACTAAATAACAAGAAAGTTTAAGAGCTGGCAGTGGCAAGATAGGCAACACCCACCAAATCCACAAACAGCAGGACTTCAAAATCAATGATCTACTTGATCTTCTTCTTAGGCCTCAGCTGCAGTTCATGTAAGGAAATGACGTCAATCATTTTCACAGGGTAAAGAATATTTGGTAAATTCCTGCGTGAAAATCCCCTGAAGGTAAATGATTGATTACCTGGTTGCTGTGCCCACACTTCTTCTTCCTGCAGTTCACAGCACGAGGGTGCAAGCGTGCATAGCACCTGCAAAAAAACAAAAAATCAAAAAATATAAGCTTGTAACTAGAACAAATACAAAATGAAATGAAATTTAAAAGTAAATAAACTAGATCCTTTTAGTTGGACCATCAAACTTCAAATCAAGGGTTGGTCCAACATTTTTTGAGTAATTCCTAAATGCAATTTTTTTTGGCCACCAAACACATACAATAGAAGCATCAAAGGACAGAAGCAGATACTTTTTTGGTTTTTTGGGCAGCTAAAACCTACAAATAAAAAGGGAAAACAGGATATAAAAAGACATCCCACACTTACTTGCGGCAGATCATTTTGTCCTGGTTGTATTTCCTGGCCAGAGCCATCAAAGATGGCTCAATAATGCCACCACGAAGCCTTAGAACCAAGTGCAAGGTTGACTCTGTAGAATCCATTTAAACAGTTGAAAAAACTGCCACATATTCCATCCAAAGCATGCATGTAAATCTAAAGCTCACGCAAAAGCAGGAAGTGCAAAACATGGAAATATGTGCACAATTTCTCATCCTCGGGAAAGAAATTGAGGGTACATGCTCAAGTGTCAAGATTACATCGAAATAATTTGAAATTAAGTATTCCCAAAAAAAGAATCCACCCCAATCAAATTTAACGTCAGATCAAATTACCCATGATATGTGTGAAATAAGTGATAGGTCAAATTATATTCCATCCGCAAAATCTAGAAATGAACTTGATGCACATTCCATTACCGAAGCCTATCGAATCAAGTAATCACAACATGACCCCACGAGGCCACAACTATTCCATATGTGCTATTACCACTATATTGCCTTTTAGCAGTCGTTGTTGGAGGGAGGCTAGTAGTTTAAGAATACAAAATTTAATACATTCTTTCTTTAATTAGCGAGGGGTAAGATCAAGCTTGAGGTAATTACGGATGTTATACTGCAATTATCCCCTATAAGTCTATAACCAAACCAAAAATAGAACTAAATTCTTCAATAAATACATTGATCTCACAAATCCATTGGACTATAAGACAAAATTCCATATAGACCACAACTACTTCTATATCAATTCATGCTATTTTCCCATAATTGAAAAATAGAACCAAACCAAAACCCTAAACTACTCCGACACATTTTTCCCTGATCATTCCCGTCAATCAATAAATGTAAATTTCAGTAAGAGAACCATATATAAATAAATAAAGAACCTTTCTGGATGTTGTAGTCAGCGAGCGTACGGCCATCTTCGAGCTGTTTTCCGGCGAAAATCAACCTCTGCTGATCCGGTGGAATCCCTAACCAAACAAAGGATGCCAACTTTAAGATTCTTCATGAATTATTTAGTTTAACATTTTCAGAACGACTTGAGAAACTTTATTAAGATTTGAACAGACAGAGAGACAAACCTTCCTTGTCCTGAATCTTGGCCTTAACATTGTCGATCGTGTCGCTGGATTCGACCTCTAGTGTAATGGTCTTGCCGGTTAGGGTTTTGACGAAGATCTGCATTTTAGACAGCTTTCGCGAGGTTTCTTAGCGGTGGTGATGGATTGAAATTAGGTTTGGGAGATAGCTAGGGTTTTCGATTTATACGGTGGTAAAATTAGGGTTTGTATGGGTTTTGGGTTTTGTATATTGGACTTTTGTGAGTTGGGCTGATGGGCTTGTTTTTCCGATCTGAAAGGCCCGGAAAAGGCTCTCTCAAAAAATTTTGGTCCACCCACATCTAGCAATGTAAATTGAAAAGCTAGAGATAAATTACCTTTACAACCCATTTTATTTTGCGGTATGAATATGGAGTATTCAATTTTAATTCAATAATATAATAGAAATATAATTATTGTTGTATGTCTTATGTTTATAATATTGTTGAGGATTATTAGAATAATAATAAAATATCTATCATGTCCTTATTATGATAGTGAAATATTATTTATGAAATTACGATAGATCTATTAGTATTGTCTGTAAGGTAAGGCTACATATGTAGATTAAATAAATAAGTCACTTAATAACAATTCTTAATTGTGGGGTATGATTTGGTACACGTTACTTAATTTAGAGGAAATTATTATTTAGTGTTTGAAATGCATTTAAATAATAAATTCATATGAAGAAAAGGAGAAATGAATAGTTATTCCCAACACTAAATATACATTCACACAAGAAAAAAAATTAGTGGGAGATTTGAAACTAAACTTGTCCCAAAAATAAAACTAAAGAAGAAAATGGCAATAAAGGGTAGCAATGGCAAAAAAGTTTGGAGTGTTATAACAGCAATGTTTGTTATCTAAGATGCATTGAAAGATAATAAAATATCGAATTATGCATCACATGCATACTTGAGTTTAGTATCTTTATAGGAATTCTTCATTAGATAAAGTGTTTACTGATAACACTATGGACTTGACTACAACAACTTTTAAGATTGAATAAAAAATAAATAAATAAAATCGGTATGGACTCACTATGTGCTATCTCATTTGCTTTTACACAAAAGAACATATGGATGAAAGGAAAAAGGGATAATATCACAAATGTTATATAAACTTTAGTAAAATATATAATTAGGTGCTTTAATTTTGAAATTGATCAAATTAATACATATAAAATTTTAAAATTATTTAATTTAGTACCTAAAAAAAACTTGAAGGAAGTATTGTTGGTGTGCAAAAAAAGTTATTTTAAGTAATAAATTGATTAATTTTAAATTTTAAGTACTAAATTGATCATTTTCAAATTTCAAGTATCTAATTGCATATTTTGTTAAAGTTGAAGTATCATTAATTACATTAACATAAAGAAAACGAAGGTTTTCCAATATTAACACAAACACAAATCCACAAATTCAACTAATTAGATGGAGAGCACATGACAAATCGTTTGGATAATGTTGTGGTTTACACGTTAATTTTATATCTTCTTACAATCATACATCTAAAATTCTAAATTGTCAACTTTTATACCTCATTAGATGTTTAATTGCTACCATTTGTACCCCATCCCTTTCTGCTTTATATAAATGATATTGATTTTTAGTTATGTGGCAATATCACTTGAGATCAATGTATGATACAAAATAGGACATTAAGGTGTTACATTAAAATTAGTTGCCCATGACGATAAAAACAATAACAAGAAGTATAAACAATAATAATTAAATATCTAATTAGGTGTATGAATTGACATTCTTCAAACTCCAAGTGTATAATTGCAAAATACATAAAATTAGAGGTGTAAACTTTGGTGTTAACCTAAAAATATTTTATGCCTTTTTAAGGTAGACCCTCTCTTAATCTTCCCCACCAACACATTAGGTGAAGTTGAACATTAATGTCTTGGTCATTAACTCTTTAACCCAAGCAACTATTGATAGAGTTTTAAAAAAATGAACAACTCACATGGATATTTTTAATATAATTAAAGGTATAGATGTTTTGATAGGTGAAGTATGGGCTTAAAGCATTGCACTTTCACTCACTAATTTTTTTACCTAGTTAAAAACAAGAGAGAAAGAGCAATAAATAATTATTAACTTTGTTGTATAGTGTTGCATAGCAAATAAAAACTCAATAATCTTACTTCTTAACAACTTGTATCAATGGAATAGATATTCAATAATTTGGATAGTTTAGCGCAAACTTCATGAAAGAATAGATGTTCGCTTGACAATAATATTTATCAATCCCTTCCCCCCCCCAAAAAAAAATTCTACGTAAAGCTAATGTAACGCCATAAATTGAGAGTATTATCAGCCTGCTACGTGTTCTTATTAGAGATGAACATGCTAAGGCTCTGATTCTATTAAACCACAATTTATAACACAATATACTGTAATGTCTAGCATTAAACAAGAACTTAAAAAATGTTTATATCATAATAAAAACTCTTCAATGACTCTGTTAGCATAAACCAAATGCTAACTCAAAATCAAACTTAAAAACTGAAATACCCCAAATCCTCACCTAATTAATTTAGGGGCGGTTTAATTGAATAATATAATAGATAGTTAATTTTGAACATGTTGGATGATTTAAATAAATAAAATGAGTAAACAATAGAGAAAGGAATAGATAATTTGATATAATTAAATTAGTAAATAGGTCAAATTGAGATTTGAGATTTAAAATATTCTTTTAAATTCTCCATATGTCTCAATAACTTTTCTTTATAAATCAAACTTTTCTTTTCCTTCAAATTCTTTATTGAGACTCCATTTTCTTCAATTTCAATTCCTAAATCTCAAAACAAATATTTTAAATGTTTTGAAAAAACTTTAATTATCTTTCATTTTGTAAAATTTTATTAATTTTTTAAATTAATTATTTGTTTAAAAATATCAGTTTTAAACCCTAACCCTAATTAGACATCAAATTTTCACAAATTATATTTTTGAAATGTGTTTTTATATCAAGTTATAAATTTTTAATATATATGTTCCCAAATTAATTTCGAATTATTTTCAGAACTAAAGATAATTATCAGAAATGTTTAAACTAAATACGCTATTTTACAAACATCCTTAATTTTTCCTTTTTCCTTACCCTTATCTCTTCTTTTCCTTTTTGCTTTTTTCATTTTTCTGCTTTCTTTTTTTCTCTTTCTCGTATCTTTCTTTCTTTCTTTTTCTCTTTTCTTCTTTCAATTTCAACTCTCAAATCTCGAACCCAACAAGATTAAACAAGGAATCATAGTTAGAAGATGAGATAAGAAGTGGAAATCATGTTAAAGGAAGCTCCAACAACAAGAAAAGAGAATTCAATTTCATGTTCTTACCAAAAAGCTAAGTATAATAGTTTATGTTGTTTTAATTGTTGTATACGCATATATGTGATGAATTAGAACTAGAATTATGTGGAGTTTGTGATTAAATTGATAGATGGAATTTATGGAAACATATATGTTAAAAACTTGGATATGTTTATGCATGAATGGAGATGGTGTTTGATGAGTGGTTTGGAGATGTTTGATGAATTGGAATGAGCATAGAAGTGTTAAGAATAGTGAAAATGAGTTTCTATGTTGCTTTTATGGTATTTAAAGTGAAGTAAGACGTGTGAAAAAGTGTTTAAAAAAGAAGAAAGAAAACATGGGAAGTCACAAGAATCCAAACATCCTGTCAAACGGCCCATTTAGAGGGATGTTTCAATTTATGTGTAAAGATTTTGAGTTAAAACAGCCTTTGAAATGGCCAGTTTGAGGGGGTGTTAGAGTAAACAACCCTTAAAAAAAATGGCCCATTTGGAGGGGTGTTTCACTTTTAGATCATTTTTGGGTAAAACCTCTTAGTTGAAATGGCCCGTTTGGTTTTCCCTACCGCGATATTATTTCATATTTTGATCATTACTTTTTCATCCGAACTTGGATTGAGGTTATTCAAAAGGCTACGGAAAGCTTAAAAAGATATCCACAACTTTCATGTTTTAATTTTTTGTAAATTCTAAATGTATCAATACCTAAATTTTAATTGATTCCAGCTACTACATTTTTCAAACAAAGTTGAAAACTTGTTTTACTAGTTAAGTGTATATAATTAAGTATAAAATGAACCTTTTTTAGCTAAAATGAAATAGATAGGATAGTTAATGTGTTATGTTTGTTGAATGATAATTAAACATAAGTTTAGTGAATTTATAGATTTAATGAATAATTTGATTAAATATAGAAATTAGATATAAAATAAACTTAGTTGGTAAACTTAAGTTCAACTTGATTAAATAGAGTTCAATGAGCTAAAACGAATTAGATTAGTTAAATTTAATCACCTTGACTTAATAATAGAATTAAATAATTAACTCTAATTAATTTGGCTAAGTTAAGTTAGAATATGCCTAATAACTTATAATTGGTTTAGAGTAATGAGTTATTATAAACCATAATTAATTTGGGCAATATTTGTTTCAAATGTGTGTCTGCTTAGGAAAATGAATGTTTTCTATATGAATGCTTCGTTGATGCTTTTGTAATAAAATATTATAATCAAACTGAAAAAAAAATACTTTGAAAGACAAAGGAAAACTATCTATATTTTGGCGAGCGATCTTCACAGCCATGGCGGGGTTTCTATCTAGTGTCTGATCAAATAGGGTTTTAATAAAAGTTGATATAATACTTAATTAGATTTCTTATGTGAGTTTAATTTTATGAACAGATATGAATGTTTAATTTATCTTTTGAGATATCCCTAGACTGCCTTCTATTTTTAATTGGACTTCAAATATAAAAAGTACGTAGTAACTTGAGTGTTGTTTGTCAGGATAAGCATCTAAAATGGATTAAGAACTTAAAGACGGCCTAAGTTTGAGAATGTCACAGTTCGAGAGTTGAGGACTTTATGGGGGTGTTTAGCTGAGGCATGTTGAGTTATGGGTGGTATCAGCAGAAGGTTTGTTTGTGGTATGGGTTGTCTCTGAAGGCGGGTTTAGCATCCCGTGAACAAACTGGTTGGGAGTTGATGCCGCTCTCCTGATGAGGCCAAGGCAGGCCGAAACCAATTCGTATGGTTGAACCTCCCTTACGCAGGAGGGATCGTGGCAAAGTCGAGATCGTGCTCCTTATGAGAAGTGGGGTTCGGAACTAACCTGGGAAGTTAAGGAAGATTAGGCTGGCTTACCATCCAGATTAACAACAAACGATGCTTTGATGGATGGTCGAACGTCGCACGGGAACTCTTTGAGGAGTGAAACTCCCGTCCCGTGACAAATGGTATCAGAGCAAAAGTTCCCAACTCCATTGGACCACTTAGATGCTACCCAGAGTTCTTGGCAAGTGGGTAATTCTTGTTATGGATACGGTTCGTGTGGGCGAAGCTCAAGAGGAGCGACCACCAGAGAGAGGACATTGTTGCCAGAGGGTAGCTGTGTCGCGAGTCGTGGAGACAAGGATTTTCCCTAATCTTGTTGTCAATTCAGCTCGCATGGATGAAGCTCAAGAGGAGCGGCCACCAGAGTAAGGACATCGTTACTAGAGGGCAGCTTTGTCGCGAGTTGGGATTGAAGCAAGATCTTATGCTCAAACCTTACTGTTGGGTAACTCAATAAGAGGTGATCTCGGAGGATGGATGGATGGGTGAGGGCGAGAGGAAGCCTATGGAAACCCGAAGACCTGGTGAGATGATCTTGGGTGTGTTGACAACTGGTGTGGAGAAGGGGTGGGAGCTTGTGAGTGGGTAGTGGCTGCAGCAAATTTGCCTCATGACGAGGATGTCATGAATTTAAGTGGGGGAGAATGTCACGGTCCGAGAGTTGAGGACTTTATGGGGGTGTTTAGCTGGGGCATGTTGAGTTATAGGTGGCATCAGCAGAAGGTTTGTTCGTGGTGTGGGTTGTCTCTGAAGGCGGGTCTAGCCTCCCGTGAACAAACTGGTTGGGAGTTGATGCCGCTCTCCTGATGAGGCCAAGGCAGGCCGAAACCAGTTCGTATAGTTAAACCTCCCTTACATAGGAGGGATTGTGGCAAAGACGAGATGGTGCTCCTTATGAGAATGTGGGGCTCGGAACTGCCTTGGGAAGTCAAAGAAGATTAGGCTGGCTCACCATCCAGATTAACAACAAATGATGCTTTGATGGATGGTCGAGCACCGCACGGAAACTCTTTGAGGAGTGAAACTCCCATCCCGTGACACCTGGAATGCCTTCTATTTTTAATTGGACTTTAAATATAAAAAGTACGCAGTAACTTGAGTGTTGTTTGCTAGGATAAGCATCTAAAATGGATTAAGAACTTAAAGACGGCCTAAGTTTGAGTGTTATTTTGCGCGTGTACCATTGAATCAGGTCTAAGGAGCAGCAACCTTGTCCGAGCAGACATGGTAGTTTAGGTGCTTAGGCCACCTCCATTATTGTGCCATGACATTTACAGTTAGCTCAGCAGATAGCCGATAGGGTAAACGGTATCGGTATAACATCTATCTTGATCGTTGGGAAGTAATATATTGGGGCTCACGTTGATGGAACCGATTGAGCCTTTTAATATTATGGACTAAGATGGGTAGAGTGTGTGTAATGGCTGTGAACCCTTGATGAGGCTTCTATTCTTTTTTCGGCTATATCATCTAGGAGATATAGGTGTTTAGACTACCTATATCAACCCTCTTAGTGTCACGTGGTTACTCAGGACCCCCAGAATTCCCAGTGGCTTGTTTCAAAGTATGATTACTCCAGTGTTGATTTGTTTACTTTAAATTAAAGATAATAACTTATAGTTTGATGCATTGTATTTGGTTAAGATCGTGTGTCACTTCATGTATATATGTGTTACTATGTACTGGGTTTCAGCTCATTATTATTGTTGTTGTTCTTTTTTCTTTGATGATGATGAAGTAGATGATGTCGATGATGATAATGCTTGTTTTTGGAGTATGAGATGTCGGGGAAGATTTGTTGGAGTGAAATGAGCTGGGATCGAAGAATGTATTTAAATTGTTTTTCTTTGTTTTTGTTTTAAAAGCTGGATTTATATTCTTTTAAGGGCCTTGATGAAGCCCATGTTTTGAAAAGAAGTTTTTAAAGCTTTGTATTCCATCATTAAAATTAATATATGAGATATCTGGTGGTACAGTTGTTTTGTGAGTTTTAGACTACTCATGAGAGTAGATTTTAAAATATTTTGTAAAGTTTATTTTGTGAATTATAAATCCAGTGGTTTTTTAGAATTTAATTTAATGATTTCATAATCTAGAAGTGAGTAGCAAATGTTTATAATAAACATATCATCCAAGAAAGCTTGAGCATGTAATATATGGAGGAGGTAATACCTTAAAGAAATTTCAGGGCATTACAAAAACATTATATGAAAAGTCCTATAACTTCAACTAAATCATAACATAAGAATTGTAACTTCATAGTTCCAAAACTCTAGTTATCTCAAATCCTTTCATCTGAAAGTCGATTGGAAAGTTGGCTCTATCATCGTCATCCTCATACCCATGTATACATCATACCTTGATAGATCGAATGTTATAGGTTCTTCACCTGATCTTGAAAAAAAAAAAAAAAAAGAAATGAGCGCAAAGGGCTAGTACACAAAACCACAATCATATGTGTATGAGTAAACAACGTACAATTTTACGTGCAATATGGTAATATATGCAACAACCATGAGTTATTATCTTTAAATTAGCTAGGCAACCAACATAGTTTAGAGCCATTTGCAACTAGCCCTAAACTGGGAGTAACTCATTACTCCATGAAAACAAATACGTGTACAAAAATACTTATATAAATATATTGGTGTTGGGAACTCTCTACGCACCTTGGGTACTGTACTCATACCACTCATAAACCGTTGGAATCATCTTTGTGCACAACTTTACTGGAGATAACACCACACACACATCATCAGGGCGTCGTCATAGTAGCATCGATACCCCGATCTACTAGACCCAACCAAATGCAAGCAACAACCAATTAAAGCCATATATCATTAAGTTCCTTTGCAGATACTAAACTTACAATCACAAACAATAACCAAGGTAAGGATATACCTGAAAGGATGTTTGGAACAAATAACTTAGCTTTACTAGAAACACTTGATCACATAAAGCAAAACTAACTCAAAACTGGTTTTCAAAAGAAAAACATTACTTCTATAGTTATCTAATTTCCTAAACTATCATGAACTACAATTATTCTAGGTCCAAGCACGCCTTCTAACTTAGATTTAGGTGTACTAAAGATTAGGCCAAAGGCTAAGGAGATAAAGAACGGCAAAAACACGGAAAGAGGAAAAGTTACACAATCCTCTTATCCATCATGCCATTAATAGGAGGTGTGATTGCCTCGGATTACAAAACACACTCATGTCACCCCTTTTTTTTTCTTTTGTGGGGGGAGGTGGTGCATGACCTCCATTACGGCATCTGTCGCAGCCGTGATGGAGGTGGGGATAGCCATCACGGCTTTTGTCACAACCATCATCGACATGGATTCCACACACCCGAAGAGATCACGACCTATGATACAGTCATGATTCCCTATACAAACCACACAATTCCAAAAGAAAACATCCTTTCTTACATAAAGCGATGTTAAAAGCATGATACCTGAATTTTCCTTGTTCATTTTGAAATCAATAACCACAACCACCAATAAGAAAACTTAAGGTTTTTCCAAAACTCTTCCAACAATTTAATCTTCAACACCGACAAGAAAACTCAGAAAAGACTATTCTTTTAGATCTAAAGGATTGAAAAAAAAAACGAGCAAAAAAAGAAAGAAAAAACTTACCTATTGATTTGCCTGTATGATTTCCTTGAAACAAGATACAAGCTTAAGAGAGAGAGTCCCATGGTTTAGCTCATTGTGAAACTGTTCAGAGAGAAAGAGACATGTTTCTTTTAGGTGAGGGAGGGGGAAAGGTTTTTTTCATCATTATTATTCATTTTAAAGTGGAACATAAAACTCTCTTATTTATCAATATATAACAACTTTACTCTTTGTTATGATTTATTTTATTTTTATATTACATCTCTTCTTCCCTAAAAGAAATTTTCGTCCTCAAAAGTTTCTTGAATCACTGAAAAGCTTGGGAAACTTTGTCATCATCTCCTTCTTTAGTTCCTAAGTAGCTTCTCGTTCAGATTGATTCGTCCATTGCACTTTCACATATTTGATAACACATCTTTTTAAATTATGTTTTTTAGCATCAACAATTCTTATTAACTTTTCAATTGTGGGGAGATTCGGTTGTACTTCCATCGGTTCTAAAACTACTATCTATTTAGGATCCTTCACATATTTTCTCAACATAGAAACATGAGATATGTTGTGTACCTTATCCTTTCTAAGACTTCATAAGGTACCACATACCCGGGTTTTATTTACCCCTCAAACCAAACCTGACAAGGCCTTTAGCTGGTGAAATCTCAAATAGGACATGTTCTCCTACTTGAAACTCCAAAGGTCTCCTCCTCTTGTCTGTATAACTTTTTTGACAGCTTTAAGCTGTTTGCAACTTATTTCTGATTGCTTTGATCTTATCAATAGCATCCTATACCAACTCTGGTCCCATTATCTATCTATTACCTACTTCATCCCAATAAATCGGTGATCAAGATTTTCCACCATACAAGACTTCATAAGATGGCATCCCAAGCGCGCTTGATATGTTATACGCAAACTCCACCAAATGCAAGTCCATTCCAACTATCCCAAAAATCTAAAACACATGCGCGCAACATGTCTTATAGGATCTAGATGATCCGTTTAGATTGTCCATCTATCTGAGGGTGGTAAGTAGTACTGAAAACCACTTTAGTACCTAAAGCTTAGTGCAAGCTTTTCCATAACCTCCCTAGGAATTTGGTATCTTTGTTTGATACAATTGTCACAGGTATTCCATGTAACCCCACTATCTTCTTGATATATAACTTTGCCAATTGTCCCATGGTATACTGGTTTTAATGTGTATAAAGTAAGCAACCTTGGTAAGCCTATCAACAATCACCCATACTGAGTCAAACCTTTCCTTGTGCTAAATAGAGCTGAAACAAAATCTATAATTATGTGCTCCCACTTCCATTGAATTATAGATAAAGGCTTTAAATCACCTACTGGATTTTTATGCTTGATGTTTATCAACTGGCATGTATACTACTTAGATACATATTCTGCAATCTCTTTCTTCATATTATTCCACCAATGCAGCTTTTTCAAGTCATGATACATCTTGTTACCTCCCAGATGGATAAAATAACTAGAGGAATTAGGAATATGCCTCTTTTAGTAAATCCTTGAGTTTTCTCTGTTCTGGTACACATAACCTTCCATTATATCTCATGCCACCCTTATTATCTATGTGAAACTTAGCTGCTCTGCCCACTTCCATTATTTTCTTTACCTCCTGTATACTTAGATCATCCACTTGTGCTACTTTGATCCTTCCTATAATAGTAGGCTGAATTTGCAAGTTCGCCAATCTTGCACTTACTCATCTGGTCACTATTTTCAATTCCATCTTCCTCATGTCATCTATTGGACGACATTCAGAAGTAATCAAAACCGCTAGATTCTCAACTTGCTTTTTACTCAAGGCGTCTGCTACTACATTTGCCTTTCTAAAATGGTACCGAATATCCATGTCATAGTCCTTTATCAGCTCCAACCATCTCCTTTGTCTCATATTCAGCTCCCTCTAGGTAAAGTTGTATTTTAAACTTTTATGGTCAGTATATACTTTGCATCTCTCTCTATACAGATAATGTCTCAATAATGTCAAGGAATGCGCTACTGCTACCAATTCTAGATCATGTGAAGGGTAATTCTTTTCATAAGGTTTTAATTGTCTAAAAGCATCTGCTATTACCCTATCTCCCTACATTAACATGCAACCTAACCCTTGTATGGATGCATCACTATAGATGGTATACTCCTCACCACTCACTGGTAAGGCTAGAACTGGTGCAAATACTAGCTTTTTTCTTCAGCTGCTAAAAACTATTATCATAGTCTTCATCCTACCATGCTTCACCCCTTTCTGTGTTAGTCTAGTTAAAAGATTTGCATTATTAGAAAAATCCTCCATAAATCTTTTACAGTATCTTGCCATTCCCATAAAACTTATAATTTCTAACACACTTTTAGGAGTTGGCCATTCTACCACTGCCTTCACTTTCTCAAGATCTACTACTATCCCATTTCCATTAATAATATGTCCTAAGAAAGATACTTGTTCTAATTAGAACTTACATTTTGTGAACTTAACATACAACTTCTCATCCTTTAATCTATTCAGAACTAATATAAGATGCTCTTCATGTTCTTCCTTGGTTTTAAAGTACGCCAAAACATCATCTACAAAGACTACTACAAACAAATTTAGATAAACTCTTAAAACTCTATTCATAAGGTCCATAAAAGACGGCTAGTGCATTTGTGAGACCAAACCACATAACTACAAACTCATAATGCTCGTATATGGTCCTAAAGGTTGTTTTCTATATATCCTCTGCTCTAACCCGTAGCTAGTCATACCCTGATCTAAGATTAATCTCTGAAAATACTTTTGCTCTTGCTATATGGTCAAACGAATCATCTATTCTTGGCATATGGTACTTACTCTTGATAGTCACCTGGTTTAACTCTCTATAGTCTATACATAACCTCATGCTACCATCCTTTTTCTTAACAAATAGAACTGGAGCTCCTCAGGGTGACGCACTAAGTCTGATAAACTTCTTCTTGAGCAAATCTCCTAACTGAACTTTGAGCTCTGCAAGTTCTATTGAAGTCATACGATATGGTGTTTTAGATATAGGCAAGGTACCTGGCACCAAATCAATACAGAACTCTATTTCTCTTTTTGGTGGCAATCCTGGTAAATCTTTCGAGAAAACATCGGGGTAGTCACATGCTATCGGTACTCGTGTAAGGTTTGTCTTTTCTTTATCTTCTATCATCATGGCTGCCATAGATAAAGTTGACCTTTGTCACAACTCATCTATAGGTAGAGCTAGCAATCTTTGCACTTCAATCTTATATACAATCTGATCCCCATTGGGCAGACTAAATTCCACTACCAAGTTTTGATAATCAATCATAACGTGGTACTTTATTAATCAATCTACTCCCAAGATCACATCAAAATCAACCATGTCCAACACTACTAGGCCTGTAAATAGATGCATACCTTCTATCTCTACATCCAAATTCCTATAAATCCTGTTTAACATGGTTCCACTCTCCATAGCTGTGTTTACAGATAAGCATTCAGTCATATTCTCAATATACACATCACATAAAGACATAAAAGAATCAACAATGCATGAGACGCTCGCACTGGTATCAGAAAGCACATAAGCATCACACAGGAGTACATAGAGTGTACGTACAATAGTGTCCATACTAGATGTATCCCTATGCTAAAGGGCATAAGCTTTAGCTAATGCTCTTTTTCCCTGACTGCTACCTTGAGGTCAGCTTATCTGAATCCCTAGAACCACTTGTCTTTAGGCTCCTTGTAGTCTATTGCTCGGTATCTCGCTACCCATACTTAAAACAAAACACTTATGAGAGAACCCTATTTGTACAAATCCATGGCTATGCCCAACCTTACTACATAAAAAACAAGCATTCCCAAGCCACTTACAATTGTTGAGATTATGTGGTCTATAGCACCTGATACACCTCTATACCCTGAATTGCCGATCTGACTTGATGTGCGATAGGTCTTTTCCCCTTATCTTAGGTGAGGAAACTAGTGGCTAGTCTCTTTCCCAAATAGACTTGACTTCTCTATGCCCTTTGACCCTTAGTCTTATTCAAGCCTTGCTCTACAATCTTCGCTTTGTTGACCACAGTAGAATGCTTGGCCAAGTCCATTAGTGCACATGATGTTTAATCTCAGCCTCCAACCCTGCGATAAATCTACTCAACTTGGCATCCTCACTCTCCTTCAAAGGATCTGCGGGAAACCTCATTAACCTGTTCAAATTAGCTTCATATTCCTCAATAGGCATTCAGCCCTAATGTTTGGTGCATTCGATGTTTGGTGCTTTCAGGGAAATCTCCTTATGATGTTACATCTCAAGTTTTAACCCTGTGATAAATCTGCTCACCTTGGCATCCTCACTCTCCTTCAGATGATCTGGCAAAAACTTCATCAGCCTATCCAACTCAGCTTCATATTCCTCAAGAGACATTCAGCCTCGCTATAGGTATGGTACTTGCAGCATCTGATGTTTGGTGCTTTCGGGAAAAAGCCCTATAAAAGGTCTGCTGGAATCTGTCCCAAGTGATCACTATACCATCCATCTCTTGGTGCTCAACACCAATTATTTGTTCTCTCAATCAGTAAATAACATGTATACTCAACCTTTTCATTCTCAGGAATGTCGAGAGTAGAAAAAAACTTTTCACTTCCTTTATCTACAATTAAGCATCAAACGACCTCTAGGCTTTGGTTAAACTTGTAAACGAAGTCCACAAATTTGTTCAAACTCAACACATCAGCATGTTTGGCACCATTGCCACCATTCCCATTCTGTCTTTGAGTTTCTAACCTAGGCCTCGACATTGGCTTGAATCACTTGCATATCCTGATGCATATTCTGGTGTTGTTGCATAATTACCCTTAAAGGTATTCACTATTTGCATAAGCCAAACAGTATCAACTGTACTTATTGACCTGCAAGTGGAGGCGATGGTGGTGGTAGGTCTATGGTAACTGATTTAAATAATTTAAGTATGCGTTGATCCCATTAACTTCTTCCTCACCAGCTCTGGAGGAACAAGCATCAGTGCTCTTCTTTTAGGTGGCATTCTAATAAGGACAAACACACATAATATGAGAAAAGAGGTAGAAAATGTTAAAGGAACAAACACTACAGGGAACAACTCGATAACATATATGCTAATCTAAATAAGTAGCTCCAACAAGTTGCTACCCCACTCATCATCCTATCAAAAGTTCATAACTTAGATCTAGTAAGATTTATAACTTATGCTCTTATACCAATTGAGTTGCAATACCCTAAATTGAGAGCGTTATCAGCCCGCCACGTGTCCTCACTATAGATTAACATATTAAGGCTCAAATTCTATAAAACCACAATTTATAACACAATATACTCTAATGTCTCACATTAAAGGAGAATTTGCAAAATGTTTGTGTCATAATAAAAACTTATAAACAACTTTGTTGGCATAAACCAAATGCCAACTCAAAACCAAACTCAAAAATATATATGAAAAGTCACATAGCTCAAACTAAATTATAACATAAGAATTTCAACTTCATAGTTGCAAAAACTCTAGTTATCTCAAATATTTTCATCTAAAAGTCGGCTCCATTATCGTTATCCCATAACCACGTATACATCATACCTTGATAGATCGAACATTAAGGTTCTCCACTTGGTCCTAAAAAATAAAGAAATGAGCGCAAAGGCTCAGTATGCTAAATCACAATACATGTGCATGAGCAAACAATATACAATTTCACATGTAACATGATAATATGTGTAGCAACCACATGTTATTATCTTTAAATTAGTTAGGCAACCAATAAGTTTAAAGCCATCTGTAACTGGCCATAAACCTGGAGTAACTCATGACTCCATGAAAACAAATACGTATACAAAAATACTTATAAAGTATATTAGTGTTAGATACTCCCTACACAGCCTGGGTTCTGTACTCGTACAATTCCTGAACTATCGGAATCGTCTCTGTCGCAACCTACCACCCCCAAGCTCTACACAGCAGAGAGGGGCCCCTAAGCTCTCAAGCCACCCTGGGTAGATCGTTTGCCAGATACACTGGCCCTCCCAATGCCCTTAGGCACAACCAGAACACCAGAGGTACTGTAAAACTTGGAACTCTACCCACTAGGTTGTTTGCTTTAGCCACATGTTGCATGGTTTTGTCCTTTTGGTACCAGTGCTTCCAAAGGATCACCCATCCTAGGATTGTTTTGCTCAAAGTACGCTTAACTTTGGAGTTCTGACAAACTCCAAGCCATTACAGAAAAGGCACTTCTGTGATTAGAGTTCCATGATCTAGATTTGAGGGGTATCACATACTCTCCCACTTATAGAACTGACATCCTCGTTAGTTTCGTTACATAGATTCAGAACCACTGCTCTGATACCATTTAAATGACCTACCACTCTAGGCTCCACCATAGCGAATAGAGCGCTCCTAGGCTCTTAGGCTACTATTGGCAGGGATCATGATGCTAGGTACACTAACCCTTCTAGTGCATCAAGGTACAACCATGACACTAAAGGTACTGTGTAACGACTTGAAACTCTACCCATCGAGGTATTGTCTGCTTTGGCTACACGCTGTACGGTTTTGTCCTTTTGGTGCCGGCGCTTCCCAGGGGATTACCCATCCTGAGATTGCTCTGCCAAGAGCACGCTTAACTTTAGAGTTCTGACAAACTCCAAGCCATTATACTTAAAAGGCACTCTATGATTAGGATTCCAGAATTTATATTTGAGTAGTCATAGTCTTTGTGCACAAACTCACTCAAGATAATGTCACACACAGATCACTAGGGCACCATCATAGTAGCATCGATACTCTCGATCTACTAGATCCAGCCAAACAAAGTAACAACCATAAAGTCGGATATTATTAAGTTCACTGTAGATACTAAGCCTACAATCACAAACAATAGCCAAAATAAGGACGTATCTAAAACGACGTTTGGAAGAAATAACTTAGCTTTACCAGAAACACCTAATCACATAAGACAAAACTAACTCAAAACTTGTTTTCAAAAGAAAAATATTACTTCTATGGTCATCTCATCCCCAAAACTATCATATACTACAACTATTATAGGTCCAAGACATACCTTCTCACTTAGATTTAGTATACTAAAGATTATGTTAATGGTTAAGGAGATAAAAGAAGGTTGAAAACATGGAAAGAGGAAAGCTACAAAATCTCCCAGTCAATCACGCCCATGATAGGGGCAAGATAGCCTCAAATTACAAAACACACTCACATCATACCCATTGTGGGGGCCATGACCTCCATTGTAGCCGTACTGGGAGTGGTGATGACCATTACAGCCTTTGTCATGGTCGTGATTGGCATGGATTCAACACACCCAGGGAGATCATAACCAGTAATACGACCGTGATTCCTTGTACGAACCCCTTTTGCTTTAGAACGCGAAAACTAAAAAAGAAAATCTTTTTCTTGATTCTAAACCATACAACTCCAAAAGAAAACGCCTTTTCTTACATAAAGTGATGTTAAAAGCGTGATATCTAAAATTTTCCTTGTTCCTTTCGTAATCAATAACCGTAACCACAAACAAGACGATTTAGGGTTTTTCAAAACTCCTCTAACAATTTAATCCCTTCAACATCGACAAGAAAACTTAGAAAAAGACTATTCTTTTAAATCCAAAGGATTGAAAAGGAAAAAGAAAGAAGAAAACTTACCCATCGATTTGCCTATACGATTTCCTTGGAAAAAGATATAAGCTTGAGAGAGAGAGTCTTAGGGTTTAACTCCTTGTGAAACTGTTCAGAGAGAGAGAAATATGTTTCTTTTAGGTGAGGGAGGGGAAAAGATTATATTTATCATTATTACATATGGCAACTTTGCTCTTTATTATGATTTATTTTATTTTTATATTACAGTTACTATTATAGTATTCGCTTGAAAGGAATAAAAATTCATATGAATTGTTATTATGTAAAACGATAAATATCAATTCATGTCCCGACACTCATAGATTGTCATTCAATGGTTTATTTATCAACTTTTTCATAAATCCTCATATCTTAAAAGTATCGCCTATATAATTATCCTTTCTTTATAATAAAGATAAGGGGTATTATAGATAATTTACCTTTTCTTCATTGATTACTTGTTTTACTTTTTACACGAGTGAACATTGTAAAAGTCATTATAACTCTATTGCATTCCTATTAACTGAAATTTACTCCCCCTTTATTGCGTACAGAGAAGTAAATGGGACGAAAATGCATTTTCAGTGGATAAAATCATTATAAAGAGTATGAACCAACTTGACAGCTCTAGAGCAACTAACATCGTCTAGTTCTTCTTGGCATTTTGTCAACTTTAATTCAATCTAACATAGACTGCTCCTAATCAGCTACAAAGATGAGTAGATTGTCACCTTTTATTCTCTAAGTGCCCAGGACCACATTGAGGGTAGTCAAGACTTCTATAGGCATAGATATCATTGTAATTATCAAGTGGTTCAAACTCCTTCACAAGTGGTATGGACTACTGAACAAGTAAAGATCTTCTAAATACCAAGCTAGTCTAGACTCATCGAGAAGTAGTTTAAATTACTAAATATTCATATAGCAAACACATTAAGGAACACAAACAAGTATAGAATAATAGACACAAAAATCACCAAACACACTAAGAAATTTTTTAAGTCCAATTCCACTTAAAATAATTTATTAAAACTTTTTTTTTTGCACCAAAATACCTTTATTGTCACCATTTAAAAATAATTCATTTTATCTTTATCATTTGAATTACATTTCAAGATAATATTTGTTCATTACAAAACAATTGCAGATAAAAAGTTTTTAGCTGATAATTACTTGAGTAAAAACATAGTTTTGTCTCATCAAAATTTATGATTTTTTTTTACGATGTCTTCTTTATTTGCAATGCTTAATGTAATAAATGATTTGATTGCCTTTAATTATATGAATGCAACTACATATGACATGTGTTGTATGATCATTTGCATGGACATGTAGTATTCTTGTGTATGATTTTGCGTACCCTTTTATTTGTTTTTTTTTCCTTAATTAGAAGTGATGTGTTACTTTTAAGGACAATAACATTTCAACATGCTAGTGGATAATGGGGCGATGCTAAATACTAATGACTTATTACCTATAAATATATGGTGTAGATAACTAGAAACCTTAGTAGTTGTATTGTTTATCGTGTTCTTGCTTGGTTATAGACCACTTTTTATTATTAAATATGTATATGTATCTAGGTAGATATCTTCATGGGTGTCATTAACAGTTCTTGTACTAAGAATTGGCTCGGGGATGACAGGTTCGAACCAGCTAAGAACATGCAGGTTCCACCCTCCAAAATCACCTGACCTAGCAGTTTTGGAACCATCGATTCAAAAACCTGCTAGATAACCAGTAGTACCAATAGTTCCTGCAATTCCATGCCACAGGAATAGAAAAAATAAAGAAAATAAATTTATAATTAAAAAAAAATCTAAACACAATGAAAGTTTTTTTCTATTCATGATATTTAATGTGCATTTTATTAACAATACAAATAATAAAATATTTAAAATCATGTGATGTTGAGTTTATATAGACTTCTAATTAAACTATATTTTTCTTTCTTCTCAATATGAGACTTCTTTTTGTATTTATGACACTTATTCGTATCTTGAATATTTTACAGTATCACATTACTAGCATGACAATTAAAAGTGTAAATGATTATATATAAATAAATACATAATTGAAAATTTATTTTAATTAATGGGTTATAAACAATTATTATAATGTCTAATGTTATTTCTAAGTTAAAAATTTATTTTCATTTTTTCTTACTTAAATTAAATAAAATTATTTAATTGAATTTTTTAATTTTACGGTTCCTAGTTCCAGAGAAACCGAAACTGAACCATGGAAACTGATTTAACTCCCACGAGTCTAGTTTTAGTTTCACTAATTTTGAAACCGGGGATTCTATTCTATAACCAAACCAACCTCAGAAAATCTACCTATGTGTACATGTTAGTAGATTTGATGGGCCACTGTTGTTGCCAATGTTTCTAGGACATGTGCAGCTTTTACTTAAAGCATCTCTTCTTAAGGATGGCAAAACTTGTGTGAAGTTGCTTTTAGAGACTTCTAAGGAAGTCGTGATCGAGTAAACCGGTAAAGAAGTAATTTATAATACCTATAACTTTCTTTAATCGCCTACCACTTTTCGATGTTGTAGGTCAATAAGAAAGTCATAGGTGTGATAGATCATGTATTTTCAAAAGTGGTAGATCATATAATAAAGTTGTAAGTATGGTAGGTCATGTTATTTTCAAAAAATAGTTGGTCATGTAATAAATTTGTTGGTACAGTAAATCATATTATTTTTGAAAAGTGGTAGGTAAAGTAATAATGTAGTATGTGTTACAGGTCACGTTATTTTCGAAAAGTGATGTATCCAATAATAAAGTTGTAAGTGTGGTAGGTCATGTTATGTATCAAAAGTTGTAGGTCAGTAGTAAAGTCGTAGGTGTTGTAGGTCAAGTAATAAACTCATAGGCATGGTTGGTCATGCTATGTTCCGAAAGTTGTAGGTTAGTACAAAGTTAGGTGTTGTTATTTTCGAAAAGTTGTAGCTCAAGTAATAAAGTGGTAGGTGTGGTAGGTCATGTTATTTTAGAAAAGTTGTAGGTTGGTAAATTATGTTATGTTTCGAAAGTTGTAAGTCAAGTAATAAAGTGGTACGTATGATAGGTCATGTTATTTTCAGAAAGTTGTAGGTGTTTTTGTTTTTGAAAAGTTGTCTAAAGTGATAGGTGTGGTAAGTCATGTTATTTTCGAAAAGTTTTAGGTTAAGTAATAAAGTTGTAGTATGGTAAGTCGTGTTTGTTCCAAAAGTTGTAGGTGGTAACAAAGTTATAGGTGTCGTAGTCTTGATATTTTCGAAAGTTGTTAGGTCAAGTAATAAAGTGGTAGGTATGATAGGTCATGTTATTTTCGGAAAGTTGTAGGTTAGTAACAAAGTTGTAGGTGTTGTAGATCTTGTTATTTTTTAAAAGTTGTAGGTCAAGTAATAAAATGGTAGGTGTAGTAGGTCATGTTATTTTCAAAAAGTTGTAGGTTAAGTAATAATGCCGTAAGTAAGGTAGGTCATGTTATGTTTCGAAAGTTGTAGGTCAGTAATAAAGTTGTAAGTGTTGCAGGTCTCGTTATTTTCAAAAAGTCGTAGGTTAAGTAATAAAATGATAAGTATGGTAGGTCATGTTATTTTCAAAAAGTTGTAAGTTAGTAGCAAAATTGTAGGTGTTATAGGTAATGTTATTTTTGAAAAATTGCAGGTTAAATAATAAAGTAGTAGATGTGGTAGATCATGTTATTTTTCGACAAGTTATAGGTCAAATAATAAAGTCATAGATATGATAGGTCATGTTATGTTCCGAAAGTTGTAAGTCAGTAACAAAGTTGTAGGTTGTTGTAGGTCCTGTAATGTATCAAAAATCGTAGGTCAGTAACAAAATTGTAGGTGTTGTAGGTCTTGTAACAAAGTTGTAGGTGTTGTAGGTCTTGTAACAAAGTTATAGGTGTTGTAGGTCTTGTAATGTTCTGAAAGTTGTTGGTTAGTAACAAAGTTGTAGGTATTGATGGTATTGTAATGTTCTGAAAGTTATAGGTCCAGAAATAAAGTGGTAAGTTAGGTTGGTAGGTCTAAAAAAGACTTCCCTAGAAGTCTTAATTGGAAAAATAATTTAAACTAGTCCCTTCTATTTAGATAGTTATTTTGGCATCGTTTTAAAATCCTTTTCAAACAGGACAGATATGACACCAATGAAAAATCAATAATTTTATTTATAAATTGAATAAATCAAACCGATACTGAATCGATATCGAATCAATACAGATAAAAATCCAACAATCCAAATGGGCTAATATTGCCCAAAATTATTCTTTAAAAACCTCTACGATCTTGTCATTAATTTTGATAGTATCGATCTTATCACTATTCAATAGCTCAAATCATATTCAATTATGATCGAACTACTATAACCGTTAATATTATAATTGTTATATTTTTTATAATGGTTAACCTTGACCAATAAAAAAAAGTAATTTTAAATTAGGTGGGAATGGGTTGTCTTTTTAAACTTTTCGTCGACGGTTTTATTGATAGAGCTTTTATCTTTGTTGCCATTTGGCAAGCCTAACATTCCACAACACATAAAAGAAATACGGTTGGATTTCACTGGAGCATCTAACCCCCTTTCCACGATCCACGTGTCCAACTTTGTCTCCGGCCACCTCGGAGGTGTCGCCACCACTTCCACTTCGACCAAAAAGTCAAATTCCCGAGCTACTCCACCACCCATCACTCAAACCATCCTTTTCTCTCTCTCTCTCTCTCCAAATGAAATAAAAACAAACCCCACACACTCTACATGGCCACTTTCTCTCTCCAAACTCTCACTTCTCCTTCCTCCCTACGCACTCTCTCAGCTTCTTTACTCTCTTTTAACCCCAGATTCTCCCACCTCTGCTTAACCCCGGCACAAAGAAGATCTGTCTACTCAATTGGGTACTCACACATCTCTCTCCCCAAGCAATATATTGTCAAAGCATCATCGTCCGTGATGGCGTCTTCCGAGAAGAGTAATAAGAAGTGGTTCAAGTGTTCGATTCCGAGGATGAGTTGGCTGTGTCTCTTGCTAAGTACACGGCGGATTTGTCTGAAAAGTTTGTGAGGAAAGAGGTGCTTTCACTGTTGTGTTGTCCGGTGGTTCTCTTATTAAGTCTCTCAGTGAGATCATCTTTAGTGGCATCTTTTTATTTCTTATTTGCTTATTTATTATTTTTTTTGTAAAGTTTGATCTTTTGGAGATAAAGCTGTTATTCTCGATGGGCATTTGGGAAAGTTTTGATCTTTATCAGTATTATGAGTTTAGGATTTTAGTTGAAATTACAGGCTAGTGTGTTAGATATATATATATTTTCCTTGACTATAATGGTCTTTCTTTGCATGTTCATGTGAATCCGATGTTGTTATGGATTTTGATTGAAGAAATGAATGGTGTTTCTATGTGCGCTCATGTGAATCAGATGTTGTTATGAATGATGGTTTAATAAAAGAAGATAATGAAGCCCTGATGGCCCGTGTGATATGAATACAGTGCTCCCATTTGGAGAGAACCTGGCAATCTTTTCAATTAATATATGGAAATTGCCCGTATATTTTGAACTATAGAATATGGTGGACATTTCTCTTGCAATGATGTCAATTATTTTGGCTTTGACGAGTCAATTATGTTTTTAGTGATAAGGGTGGTTGATAATTTGGATTGGATTTCCAGGAAGCTAGTTGAAGCACCGTATATTGATTCCGTGGATTGGTCAAAATGGCATGTTTTCTGGTGGACGAGAGAGTTGTCCCCAAGGATCACGAGGACAGTAACTATAAACTTGCGTATGATGGCTTTCTCTCTAAGGTACCTCTTTTCCAGACGTTGTATCTTTAGTTCAGCCTCTGCTATTTAAGTTCTAGAATTTTTTTTTTTTTTTTTTTTGTTTAAAGTATAATCCTGAGGAAAGTTGCTGAACTTGGTTGAAGCAGAGGATAGACATTAATTTTGATAGGCTGAAACTGTCAACTGTGATAAGATTAGAGCTCACTTGCTATGATGGAATACAGTTATAATGAATGGATTCGTTAGAGTGGTATGCCTTGTTTTCATACTGGAAAATCCGCCATTTTAAATCTAAAGCTTCTTTGGTGCTAATCAGTCTACCTAACTGGGATTGTGTTTGTTTCTTTAAGTACTGTCTTGGTGACCAGACATAGAAGAAAATAATCCTCTAACAAAATTTGTACAAGACACGAGATCTAAATATGGAATTTCCTTTATTTTCATTTGGATAAATATGCCATTTGATTGATCTGCTATACCATGCCGGCCAATAATTGCATCTAGAACCTATCATTGTTTGAAATATTTCTGGATGTCAAGTGTTGTATAAATGACTCCGCATGGTTGTTCTAACATTGTAGATTTGATGTAGAAATGAGGCTATTTTATCATATTCTTCTTGGTAATTGGTGAGTAATTGGCATTTGGCAACATAATTCCAATAAACTTTTAGAAGTCTGACTTATTTATTTTGTTCAAATTTATTTTATGTATCGATATTTTTCCTGTGCTTAATTCTTAGGTGCCAAGCTTCCTGGCAATGTTTATTCTATCAATGATGCACTTTCAGCTGAGGGTGCAGCTGATGATTATGAGACCTGCCTCAAACATCTTGTAAAGAGTAAAGTCATAGCATCATCCGCAGCTACTACTGGGTATCCTAAATTTGATCTCATGCTTTTAGGCATGGGTCCAGATGGACATGTTGCTTCTTTATTCCCTGGGCATCCCCTTGTGAATGAAAAACAGAAATGGGTCACTCACATCACAGATTCACCAAAACCACCTCCAGAGAGAATCACTTTCACGTTCCCAGTGATCAATTCATCATCCTATATTGCTCTTGTGGTTGGTGGATCTGGTAAAGCAAGTGCAGTGCATAACGCACTGGGGAAGGATGCGAGTGCAGAGAAATTGCCTGTTGCAATGGTTTCACCTGAAGGTGAGTTAGCTTGGTTTCTAGACAGAGAAGCTGCTTCCAAGCTGTAGGAAGACACGTTTATGTAAAGGTGAGTTTACATGTTTGGTAACTTCAGCTACTTTTGATTGGTACTGCATTGCATAATTGGATGCTTATATAAATCTCTGGGATTGATCATATTGCCCAATAAAAGAGTCCTTAGTTCCAGCAGCAGATGAATGAGAAGGTTGTATTATGAGGCTTGTGCTAGCATTTGTGAAGGTGCTATCTTACTACTGTTGTGAAAAAGATTACAGACCAATTACCGTTTTGTATCTGGATTGAATAATTATCAAACTTGGAGGATCTTTGCATGTAATGAAATCACCTGCCAGAGTTGCAGCTTGCTATGTAGATCTTCATCCTTTCTTTGTCTCAAGACCATCTATGTCTTTGTAGGCTCAGTATTTTGCACATATGGTTGCGGTCATCGATAAATACATAAAATTGCCAAAAACTGCTGCATCTTTTGATTGTTTTGTTGATAAGCTGCTGAACCCGGTGTCGTCTGTTTTATGTTTGTATGCATCTAATCTGTCTACATATATTCATCTGATACACAGGATTAGGACTAGAAACCTGGTCTTGTTTTATGTTCTAGTTTGTTGAGCACAACTTTAACATGCTTCTTTGGTCCCTGCTCATGATCATGATTAATTCGTTGGTTTGCATATGGTATTTCAGTTGGTGTTATTGTTCATGTCCCTCTTAGTTTTATGTTGTATAGGAAAAGGAAAAGGAAAAGGATGATGTTGCAGTGAGTTTTAATCATAATGGACAACAGTGAATGTGCGGAAACAAACGTTTACACCTATTGATATATATTTAGAGAGAGAGAGAGAGATCCTCAAACGAAAAAGCTAGATGCTTTTCGTAGTTAATTTTTCCATCCTAGGACTTATGTTTTAAATTTTGAATTTTTTTTCAATTTTGGAATCTATGCTAAATTCTAACTTAACGGTACTTGTAATGGAAATGATAAAGTTGCTAATGTTGGATGGAGTGCTTTATTACTACACACTCGTAATAGCAACTATATTACAATCTTATTTTTTACAAATAGCTATTATGGTGTTTACACTAAAAAATTGTAGTGTTTAATTGATCATAGTAAGGTTTTCATAAAGAATTTCTATTAAAAAAATTAAATAGTAATTCATTACTCAAATGAATGAATAGCTATTCATATGTTTAGTAATAACTAGTAACATAATGTTAGAATTGATTTTCCTTAAAATACCATCAAGTAAATAAAAATCTTAGGACGACTTTATTTATTCAGTAAAATGAAATTAAAAGTTAAAGATGAAAATAATAAATCATTTTTAGACACATAGCTATAGAATTGTTATATAAGTAGGGAGGTAAATAGGGCTGGTCATTCAGAAGCCGAGTCTCATGCTAGTAATTGTACATACTAGGAAAAATAATTAAAGAAAAATTAATTAATTATTTTTACTCACGAGAGTAAGTAGATTTATTTATATCTAATCATGTGACTCAATATATGGATAGCAAGAGAATTATACAAAAAAACATCATTTAACTAATGAACAAATAGATTCTTTAAATTAAAAATTTTAATTTTTTTTAATTATACCGGGTCGGGTTATCTATCAGGTTATGAGTACGACCCAAAAGCCAACTTTAAATCCTATAGAATTTTTGGTGGGATGGGTGGTCGGGTACCTTATAACAACCAATCTCGGTTGCATCCCTATATATAAGAGTGTAACTTGGTTCATTCTAACCTCTACTCTAAGTGACTAATGGCCTTGTAGGCTAGAAATATCTTTCCTGGTCTCATAGTTCAAATTCTTTCTAAGATTGTAAACGAGTCAAGTTGAGTTGATAGAGTATCAAAGTTGAGTTATCAAACTTGAACTCGATTTGAATGAAAAACTTGAAGCTCGAACTCGAACTCGAACTCGAACTCAATAGAGTTTAGAATTTTAAACTCGAACTTGACTTGATTTAATACTTAACAAGCTCCAGCTCGATTTAATTAAGTTCGATTATTTTTTTAAATATTGATTTAACTATAAAAAGTATTTTATACCCGATAAATTCAAATTCAACTTGACTCGTTTTAATACTCGATTAAGCTTTCAAGCCCGTTGAGCTGAATATTTTAATAGTCGAACTCAAACTGGTTAGGGATAGGCATAATTTGGTTAACCAGTCCATGATCTCATTTTTTGAACCAAGCTAAAATAAATGATTTTTTAAAATCTCAAACGTAACATAAACCAATCCATTATTAATGGTTAACTACCTTAACGGTTAATCATTTTTTCGGTTAATATTTTCGATTTTAAATGGTTAACTAAAAGTTGCGGTTAACTATATTTCTAGTAGGTCTATAAAAAGTTAAACTCTTTTGTCTCATAATTACATCCACAAATTGTAAATTAACAAGTTAAATATCACAATTACATTCAAAAAAATTGCAAATCAACAAGTTAAATAACTATAAAATCAACAACAAATTAGGAATATAAATACAATATTATACAAATTAAAACTTATACTCTTCTCTTTTTTTCAAATTATAATACAATAATAATATAATAATTAAGACATAAATGTTCAAATTATCGGTTTTTTAACTGTTAACCATTAATCGTCGGTTTCTCATGGTTACAAAATTGAAATTGAAATAAAATAAAACTATGATCATAAACAAAAACTAATGGACTGGTTAATCAAATTTTTAGATTAATTTGACAATTTCTTTTCAGTTCGGGTTTATTGGTTTTTTTGTCCATTCCTAAGCTCAGTAACTACTTGAGTAGCTTGAAATCTAGCTTGACTTAATTGTAAGCGAATCAAATTTGAGCTTTTATCAAATCGAACTCAAGTAACTTGTAAGCTGTTTTGACTCACTTACAGCCATAATTCTCCCTCCAAACCTCTCACTCTAAGTGTGACCGTATATAATTTCACTTGCTTCTAAAAAATGGGTTCTGAAATTAAAAAATAAAATTATTGAAAATATAAGTTCTAAGCGAAAAAAATTAGGAAAAATTGAAGTCCATACACCAGTTGTCTTGGTAACTTCACTTGTGCGTTTATCTTATAGCGGGCTTTCTAAATTGGACTTTTCTTTTTCACCTTCTTAAGCGACCTTATTCTGTTTCTGTTTGGACTCGTTTGCTTTTTAATTGGGCCATGATCCCATTAATAGTTAAGCCGTACGCAAGATGGGCCATGATCCCATTAAATCATGACTCTTTTTCCATGTTATCATTTATTTCGTTTTGCTCGCCCCATTGAAAAAGTAATGGATGGGTCAATGTCATACGGAGGATATTTACTCTGCTGGGAATGCTGTTATATTGCTCCTTCAAGCAAATAATAGCATATCAAGTGTTATTTATTATTACACATAAAAAGATATAAAATAATTAAAATCAAATTAATAACACATGTCATATTTTTATTTGTTAGAACACCAATATGATGATAAGTGATACAATAAGCTTTCATCTATCTTAGGTAGGTAAGTAGGGTATAAGGTAAATGGACCAAATTTATCCATAAATTCGTCTTGTTTAATTATATCATGATCTAGGTTTACGTGAATAGTCTATAAACCTAAAAAATATGATTTGTTCTAAGTGTAATATCGGTGTGCAGTTTGCACAATATCCGAAAAAAAAAAAATTGGGTTTGCATGCTAATATTATTTTTATTATTTTTAATTCGATAACAAAATTATTATAAAAATGAGTCAAATAAAATAGACTTAGACTTTACTGAGTGCTGTCTTAAATTGAAGCCAAGCTCCAAATTCAAATTGTAATTGGATTGGACTTATAAATTTTAATGTTTTAGCTCATGCTCTTGTGCTCTTTTGCTCATTGTGCTCTTTAGCTCTCTTGAGCTCCCTATGCTTTTCTCTCTCTCTCATTCTCTTTCTCTCTCTTTTTGTTTTATGGACTAATTCATTTACATATTTGTTAATGTCTAGAAGGGTGGTTGTAAATGATCAATCATGTGCATTAGACATGTTTGTCAACCTTGGAAAAGCATTGAGTTGATGACATGTGAAAGGGTTTTGTAGAAATAGATGGGGAAGGAGGAACTAATAAATTCAATTTCTTAAATGTGCACATAAGCATATCACACTTAGCATTCTTAATCATTCTTACAACATGCTTAATTGATTTAATAATTTGAGCTATTGTGGTGTTAATTTTAGTAAAATTTGGATATTTTTCTCAAGTTTACCAATACTTAAAATGTGGGAAATTAGGATAAGAGATTTTTATATATAGAGTTGGGAGTTGGTCTTGGCAGGCTAATAACTCTAAAATGCATGATTAAGACTAAGCATGACAAGCTACTGGTCCTGTTCTTCTTCTTTTATTCTTCATGGATTTACATAAGCCTAATAACTTGTAAAACAATAAAAAGAAGCTCATCTTTCATATATGACCCATAACCTTATATTGGCTGAAAGAGCCAATTATTAAAGTGATTTCCTACTAATCCTTAATCATTAGAAAATAAGCAAATAGGTAGATAAATCACCACTAAATACTTATGACGGTCCAATCCAAAGCAAATATCAAACAGGTCCTGAGGATCATTGCATGCTTTGGAATATCTCCCATGATTATGTTTGGCAATGGAAAAGAGAAGAGAGCTCCCTTTTGTGAGTGCGTGCTAATAGTTTTCTTAAACTTTTTTTTCACCAAAAGTTTTCTCCATGTTGGACATAAAAAGACAAATTTTATATATGAAGTTGTCTGTAGTGCGAGACCCATATTTTAATTTCTATGAACACATCGCCTATTTTTATTTGGCTTGTATTAAATGTAGCTCCGATGAGTATGGACTGGGTGATGATTTCAAACTAGACAAAATCAATACCTTATTGTCAAGTGATATGAATTATCATCTCCTATAGATTAATCTGATATAGCTTTTCCTTTCTCAAAATTATAGTAGATGATAGTTAGTGAAAAGAGAAACTCATAGTAATTAAGAAATTCATTTTTTTTAAAAGAATCCTAAATGGAAAGAACAGGTTTTTATTCTATAATTTTGTTTATAATATAGATTAGTAGTACCATTATGGTCTTCTTAATGAAAATTATTATCATTATTATTTCCACATCACTAGATATTATTAAGAATGAGGATCCATGGTATAAAAATGCTTGTGTTGCAACAATTAATAGGATAAATTACACTATCAAGTTGTAACGTTTCGAGTGGTTAAAAAGATGTTATAACATTTGAAGAAATTGGTCAATTTGGATTCCAAGGACACGTATCAATAGGAGACAATATTTAATTAAAACTCAAAAGACACTTCTTCTATTAACATGTGTCCTTGGAAACCCAAATTAACCAATTTCTTTAAAAGTTGGGATCTCTTTTGAACCACACGAAATGTTGAGACCTTAAATGAACTTATCCTTAAACATTGGGACCATCTAGTGTAATTTATCCACAACTAATATTATTTGTTTATAAAGAAAGGCCTTCACAATCTCGTAATAAAATGTATCTAATTAAGCTAAAAGCTTTATACTAGGATAAACTATACATTCCTAAGAGAATTATCTTTTTATTATTTTTTTTGTTTTTTTTTTTTGGGTTCTAATCAAAGATAAAATTATCATATAATGATTAGAAGCACATTTCATGACATTTTTGGAGTTTAAACGTTTAATTTCAAACATTTAAATATTAATTATGCTTAAAAAATAACCATGAAGAACCTTATTTATGAATTATGGTATACTTCTATAGTTCTATTAAGTAAAAAATTATAGGATATGACTTAACTGGTTTGTTTAAGAGCTCTTTTTTTTTATTTTCCCTATTTTAATAGTTTTTCTAGTGGTTTTTTTAACCCACGGTTTAATGTAAGTGGACCATAATAGATATTTGTTTAACTCAACAACCCCATAATAATAGTATTATTATTATATATCTTCTAAGGTTAGAGTAGTTATATCAATATGTCCTTCCAGTTAATCCATCAAACTGATCCAGAATCACTGATTCACAGGTCCAGAAGGCAAATCAACAACTAACCCATGGTTTCCTCCCCACATCCCTCCCCCCCCCCCCACAAAAAAGAAAAAAGAGACACTAGGCCTATGGGGGCCAATAACTTCCAATTCTTATGGAATTGATCATCTTTAATATTTTAGACATAATTGAAAAAAAAAATAAAAGAATAACAATTGGACGTAAGAGCAATAACCTTTAGTCCATTTTTTAAAATATATATATATATATATTGAAGTGTTCATATAGGAAAAAGCTTTTTTGGTATCTGAACTTCAGCCAAGAGGATAATTAAGTACAAAACTTAAAAAAGGATAATTTCATACCTAATTAAATTTTTTGTGCCATTTTAACTATCTCACTCTTTTATTGCTTCTTGAAGCAATAGACACATGTCAATCAATGATTGGTGAAGTAGTGAAAAAAACGAAAAGTTTGGTTATATATTAAAATTGGTCTTCTTGAAAGTTTATGTATATAATTATTCACTTGGAAAAGTTTAGATATCAAAACGAGCTTTATCCCTTTATATATATACAAAAATATTCACCTCTAATTATGACGTAAATAACGTGGACTACAATACTTTCTTGACAAAAACAAGTTTCGTATATTCTTAAGAAAAAACAAGACCTCCATCTTTTTTTTTTATCATTACAACGGGGAATGAGAGAATCGAACTTATACCTCTAACTTAAGAAATGGGAAAGATGTCACTAGACTAAAAACCATTGCTCAAGTCCCCTACTGTTAAGAAAGAAATTTTACATTCTGGTAAATGTCTGTTTAAAAATCTAACTAGACATGCTTTTAATAAGTATCAATTATGGTAAACAAATACAAAAAATTCCACCATTTAGATGAAAATCGTTTAAATATTTGTTCTCATTTACTTTTTATTTTTTAAAACTTTTCTTCTAGATTTCTTCTTTCATTTTTTTTTCTAGTTCTCCTTCCCCATTGGTTTAGCCTTGGATTTGGCACAATCCCAACGATCCGCCACATCCTTGGCAAGTCAAGATCCATCTTACCATGCTAAGTTTGGAGTTTGGACTATAAGTGCTGGTATAAGCCAAATTCTAGGTCCAATCTAGCTTGTGCTTGTTTCTTCTTAATATGTTCTCAAAATAATAATAGAAAATTCATTAATAACATTTGATTACAAATCATATCACATTGTTCTTTAAGGGGAATAAGAAAAAAGTTCTTATTTACTGAGTTGATGAGTTAATTAAAAGAAAAAAAATCTTTAATGGATGAAGGCTATTGAGATAATTCATCACACTTGCCAATTTGTAATGAGCTGAAAACAGGAAAAACTTAAAGTTTAACTTAAACTCAAGCTCAACTAAGCTTTTTCTTTTTTTATCTTGAACTCAATTTGACCAATCTTGTTCAAACTCAACTAATGAGAGATTTTTTACTTCTAATATGTTAAGCTACAGTAAAACTCAAACCAAACTCAATAGAAATTTCATATATTTAAGAACGACTGGATCAGGCTCGTGAGTTCATGTTGATATAGGTTCAAACTTGAGCTTGGATGACTGAACTACAAGAAATTCAAGTTTGAACTTGGTTCAATCATAATTGAATTGAATTCAAGCAAATATCAAGTCAAGATCAAATAATTTGTAAATTTACTAAATCATCTGTATTTCTAGTTGAATTGGACAAAATAAATTTATTGACATGCTATTAGATCGGTTCAACAAATTGCCCTATTTAAGCTCAAACAATCACGAATTAAAGTATTTAGTTTTGATGATGTTGAGTGTACACTTATCTAATCTCCACACTCTACACTTAATATTTTCAAAAGAGAAATCTTTTCTCAATAATCTAAGAATAAAATCGATGTCTTTATTAGCCTAGGAAAAAAGAAAGAACAAAAAAGAAAAAGCTGGCTATTATGTATGGTGGGTGTGGAAGCTTTTATGCCATTGCTGGGCCAGTATTTGCTCCCTTTGACCACCCACCATTGGGTAGAGCAAGCAACGCAAGGGAAAAAAAATTGAAAGGGCTAAGTTTTGCCTACTTTAATAAAACAAAGTCTCTTGCTTTTCCACCACCTGCATCTTCTTTTCATTTTCTTCCTATCCCTCTCTTTAGTCCTTTCCTTCACGCCACAAATAAATCTGTGCCTAAGCTGGATATTGTTGACTTAGCCCCTAATGACTTCTCGTCATACAACAAAGTATGCTTCTCCAATGATTTACTTGATAAATGTCAGTGGAAGAACATGTATAATAGGACACCATTCTCCATATTAAGAACTGAATTTCCGGATTCTCTTCTAATGTTATTGGATTTTTTACAAAATCTAGGGTCTACATGATAGACCTTAAAAGGTTTTTTTTTTCGTTCCTTTAAATTAGTTAACTGTTGGAATAAACTAATATTGTAGGGTCTTGCAAGGTTTGATATTCTTCACCAAGGACTTTGAGATAAAATAAAGAGGTTTTTAAGTAACTGGGGTTTTTAAAAAACTAATATACACTTGGATATCTCAAATAAGATGTTTACCATTACACATGATTTATAACTTTAATTGGTAATACTTTCTTATCCAGTGCCTACTTTGCAAACCATGAAGTTCCAAGAGAGGATATATCGTGTTATATGATCTAAAAACAGGAGGTGAGTAATCTTTGAGAATTTTGACAACATAAGATTTTATTTGATGAATTCCTTCCTTTTTTTCCTTTAAAAAAAAAAAACTTGAGTAATAATATACTTGCTCTCTAACAATCTAGCTAATTTAACTAACTCACTAAATACGTTGTGTATTAACAATCAACTAAAATAATTTTTATGGTTTTTTTTTATAATTTTCAATGCACTAAATAAATGTTAATAAAATTACGTAATTTTTTTTTACAATAGCACACTGTATATTAGTATGAGCCACTAGGTAGTAGGTAGTGGAGATTTTCTATCATTTTAAGGGTTTATTGTAAAAATATAATCTATATTTTGTCGAATTTGTAAAGATAAGACGTGTATTAATTTTGTTGATGAATTATTAAATACTATTATGGCATGTTTGATGCCTAAGATTGAAATGAGTCTATTTTATTTTATATAAAATTATTATTTCATTTATTGTCAAGAGTATTTTTTTATGAATCCTATTATTATAATTCATTTCCATTCTATTCCATGTATGTATTTAACAAGAATGAATTTGTCATTCTTTTATTCATTCTATTCCATTCTATTCATTTTATTCTAATTAATTCCATTTCGAACAATTCTTGTGTACCAAAATAAACAATAGAGAAATTAATGTTAGTGTCTTGTTGGTGTAAGAAATTTGATTTAATAAAATTAAATAAATTAAATAAATAAAATTGAAATTATATAAAAAGCTAGAAAATTGTAAAAAAAATCTAGAGTTAATTTTTTAGGACCCAATAAGACACCAACATATGTCCCTCTAAAATTAGTTAATGATATTGACATTTTGGATGACATTTAGATCACCTATATATCAATAAAAATTAATACAGGTCATATATTTACAAATAAACCAAAAAATATGTAAATTTATGTAATTATCCTCACACTGAATCCTAAGTCTAGAATTTAGTTTCTAAATTAAAATAATTGCAATTATTTAAATAGTTGGATAGATTTTAAATGGATACCGGAGATTATAAGATATGTTTTATGTTAAAATTTGCTTCCATATTTATTTATTTATTTTTATGTTCCCCCAAAGCCAATACTGTAAGGCATAGTTGTTTATTTATTTAATTCTTAGGTTTTCCTGGGAGGGAGCTTTCATTTGTATTAAGGAGCTCATGTTTGAAATTGTATTCTCTTTCCTTGCACTGCAATAGACGCTCCAATTTATGCTGTCGTTTAATCATTATTGAATAGACTGATTTCTGGTCACCCATGATCGATATAATACCTGCTATGAAAGATTGTAATATAAGTAATTATGGTTATGTTTCTTTTTTTTTTTTTAAGTAATTTTGATACATTATTTTTATCGGTTTTAAATAAATATTTTTTAAGATGAAAAATAAATATTTTTACTTATAAACAGATTAAATAAATCATATATAAATAAAAAAATAATTATAGATCAAACCATCTAAACAGTTATTGATTATAATATAAATTAATTATCGATAATATATGATATATACTCAATTCTATATGATGTTTACATTGGAATATTTCAATAAGAATCAACCCCATGGGCCATGAAAAGAGATTTAGGTTCCCTCCGGTCTCTCTCTCTCTCTTTCAACGTGTAAAATAAAATAATCAAACAATTTTTAAGTATAAAGACCGAAGACCTACCCAAATCAACAACACAACATAAGAACTTAGTCTACGTTGTTTTAGCTTTCAAGGGACACGCTTGGACCAGCTTATGTGCCTCGTGGATTTGACTAAGTCGGTCGATTAAAATTAAACTAAACACAGGCCAATCGACATCAATAATATAATCACCAATGAATAGATTCCTAATCTTAAGTCCTATTACTAGCATCAAGAGGTCCAATGTTTCCACGAGTTCTACAATCTTATCAATAGATTTTTCGATTAATAATTTAATCGTTAAAATAAATATAGTAATTAGAATATTCACTATTTTAGTAAATCTATCATGATTGGATATGGTATGAATCGTTGGATAATAATGAAACCGCAAAATTTCTCCTATCCTGTTTCCACATATATAATGTCTGTAATATTGACATACGTATATACATACATACATATATATTAGACGTTTATAAATGTTTCAAAGCACTTGCTTAGCTACTCCTTGATAAAATTATACACACACACAAACTGCATGCACAATTCGTTTATATATGTATTTTTTTTTTTATTTTTTATTCATGATCCCATGATATGGTATGCAAATTTTATATCAAGGTATTAGAAAACTCAATCGACTGAATTCACTTTCCTAAATAATATATTTTGTTTCTGTATGTTTTTATATACCATCAATATATTATCACTTATAAAAGAATAAAAAAAGAAAAGAGTGGGAAGTTAAAAATTTCATCTTACATGGTACATAGTTTATAGAGTACAAATGTTTAGACTAAAATGAGCTTCACATAATTTTATTTTTTTAATCTTGTAGGCTGATTGGAATAAAAACAAAATAAGAAAATTAGTTGGAGCTAAAATGAATGGAAAAGAACCTTAATTTATAGTGATATTGGATCTTCACAACCAAATAATTTTAAGGCATATTGTCAAAAAAAGATAATTTTTCTAAGGCTATTTATGTTTCGGTATAATGTATAGAAAATTTTATAATCCCATCATTAATTTTGAGAATCGTCCCATCAACTATCAATTGGCTCACACTATATCCAATCGTAATCAAACCAATAAAATAGTTAATATTTTAATTATATATTTATTTTAATGGTTAGATGTTTGACTGGATGATCCCATCGATGAACCATAAAAACTCCAATATTGAAGTGAATAGTCCGATTTTTATCATTTTTAGTGTTTGCTATTTTGCTTTACCAGAATAAAAACAATCCTACAAATTACTGGATGCTAGAATGGCATAATCATTTTTTATCATATCAATATATGTGGTTGGTTTGTATTCTAATTTATAGGACTTTATAATACAATTTAAGACATGCATTTTGGATACAAAGTCCACTAATATAACATAAATGTTTAAAAGATAGGGGAAATATTATGAACGGTATATGAATTTTGAAATTAATCAATGTAATACTTGAATTTTGAAATCGATCAATTTAGTACCTAAAAAAACTTTTCGTGTATGCTAACAATACATTCATTATACTGATTGAAAGTATCACGTAAAATAACAATTTTGGCTAATTTGATAGATATATTATTAATATATACAAAAAGTTTTTTCAGGTACTAAATTGATTAATTTCAAAGTTCGGTTATCTATTTGCATATTTTATTAAAGTTTAGTTACCATTTGCGATATTAATTCCAAAAATATATCTTCTTGAGTGCATGATCCATTAGTATAATGTAAAAGTAAATAAAAAAAAAAAAGACATAAATTGGTCAATTTTATGTTCCGGTGTTTTCCGTTTACAGCAAATTGGCATCGTTTCTGCAGAAATCTTCGCAAAGAAGATTGAATTAAAGCGTGTTTGTAGTACTTGAATTAACTCGTCAAACGGGCCGTCTAAGATGAATATAGACTCATAGACAAGTAGAATTTCAAGACACGTTTTGAGCAAATTTACCACACGAAATCAATGGCTTGAGTTCCATCCTCCATTGCGTTGGTACCGTGGGGAAATTTCAAAGCAAGACCCTTTGTGCTAGGCCAAAAGAGTACTAATTTTGGGATCAAAGTCAATACCCTGCGCTCTAGGTTTTTTTTAGTATTACAAAAGAAAAAGGGAATTTGAAACCGATATTTCTTATGGATACACTTTGAATATTATTGCCCCAGAGAGATACAAAAATTCTGTTCTCAAGAACGCAAAAAAAGGGAAAACAAAATTCCATGGTTCAATATGATTATTATATCATCAACCTGTTTTTGTAATATAATCCTTAAAAACTGAAATTTAATCTAACCTTATAAACTACAGACTTAAAATATTAAGGTAGTTTAAAAGATCATGCAATGTGTTGAAAGTTTAAATAGGTACTTTCGGAATAGTAAAAGATTGGGAAGCTTTAAGCTTTATTTGCACATTTGATAATGGGAATCATTGGACGGTAAATTATTAATTAGAACATTAATTACTAATTAGTGCAATTTAGACTATTTTAAAGACATTTTCAAGCACTTTAGTTGTAAATTTCATGGTGGTTATTGATTGATACCTGGTAAGAAGTAGCCATTGACTTTACTAGTTTGATTAGACTTTTTTATGGAGATAAAACAAATTAAAATAAGTTTATGTGACATAATAATTTGAAAAAAAAGTTGTGTAACCACAAGTGATCAATGCCACATGAATAAGGGATTATAATATTTTTAATCTAGTTCACATCTCCTACCTATTTAGCCTACTTAGGACCTAATGACCCACAATCCCTAATAGCAAATTTGTCATCCAAAGTTTTAATTACAACCCTTACCAAATCTAACCACCTTAAATTTGATAGATTGACTTTTCTTCATATGTTCAACCTAAAATCCTACAATATCCTACTTCTTATGTTTTATAGCTACTTTGAAGGATGTTAAATATGAAATTTCTGATTCTAGAAAGAATCAAAAGGAAGCTACTGACTATGAAGTTATGGTTCCCCCCAAGTGCAACCAAAGCACTAGAAAAAGCTTAATTTGAAGAGAGAAAGAGTTAGTGTTAGAAGTTATGACATTACATATTAAGCAGGTTCTTAGGTTCACAAGCATTGAGAGGGAGTTTCATGCGGACACCAAAAAGGTGATCAAGGATTAATGACATCAAATGGGGCAAGTTGAAGTCTCTAAGGAAAGAAATCAAGAGTTTGGATGAAAAGAATTTAGTGGAGGTCCTAGCTAAGAAAGTTCGAATTGGAAAACCCGGTAGCAATGGTAGCTAACTATCCATAGCCACACAAGGGCTATTAGTTTTTATGTTGGAGTTGCCAAAGATAGGATTCGTCCTTGGTAGTTGAAAAATCTTAATAGGCTTATGATAAGAATGATATTTGCATGGTATTTTTAATGAAAATAAATAAATAAATATTCTTTGTCATATGTTGATAGGTTACAAAGAAAAAAGAGATACTTTGCAGCTTACTATCTAACCACTTTAGATAAGGTGGTCCCAACATTTGGGGTAAGTTAATTTAAAGTCAAACGTTTCGAGTGGTTCAAAAGAGGTTCAATGTTTGGAAAAATTAGTTAATTGAGGTCCCCATTCACATGTGTCAATAAGAAAAATTCAATTAAAATTCAGAAGACCCATCACATTGAGACATTTGTCAATAGGGACCTCAATTGATCACTTTTTCGAAATGTTGGGACCTTAAATGAACTTGCATCTAAACGTTAGAACCTTCTAGTATAATTTGCCCCTTTAAATAGTGAGGTGAGCTTTATGGTAGAATTAATGATGTGTTGGTCAATATCATTGAAGTAACAAAAAGTTTGATGGTTTTGAAATAAAGTATGTTGATGGTTCAATGATGGGCACTCATTGTATACCTTGACTTTAGCATCTTCTGGAGTTTTGTGGAAAAGAAAACTTATGGGAAGATTTAATAAGAAGTAAAAGACGATATAGGTTTAACTGTTGAGTATCAAATGTAGAGTTAGTTGACCTTGGTTTTCAAAGCTAAAATTTACATGAATAAATAAGAGCTTTAGTATCTATTGATTGGATGAATTTTTTCCTTATGTCTCAATTGATTTGCTAACCAACCATAGGGTCTAATCATGCAACTTTAGTAGTTCACACTTTTTTTTCAAGCTGTCAAAAGAATAAGGAAGTTTCATTTTGAAATTTTTTGAGGAGAGTAGAGGGTTATGGAGATGCAGTAAAATGAAGTTGACGACCAAATGGTCACAATTTCAAACCATTCTATTAAGACATTTGAACCTTTATAGAGATAGACTCATTAAATGGAATTCTATGACAAAACCTAACATAAAAGAATGGATTGACATAATCTTTAAAAGTTCAATGAAGAGCAAAACAAATAAATTGAGGATGGTGATGTAGATGAGGAGACAATGTTTAAAGAACTTGATAAGTTATGAGGTACAGAGGCTTAATTATGTTGATCATAAGACTTTACTTTTTTATTGAACCACGGATTGTATAAGAAAAAAAGAAAAAAAAATATTAAGGATCTAAAATCATCTTGACATTTGGATAAAGAGGAATGTAAAGTGACATTATTGTTAATGGACTTTCTTTCATAAACTATATAAATTAATTAGGGGATGTTCGTAGAATTGCTTGAATTAGGTAGAGCACTTGTTCAAAAAAGAGAAAAATTATGATTATGCTCCAATGGGTGTTCTATCAGAGCTTTTAGAATATCATTGGCTTAATCGAAGTTAAGGTTATTAAGTTTTTCTTTGGTACAGGTCATATCTTGATGTCTTTAAATTGTATAGATATTATTTTGATTCTTAAAGTCTCATATTCAAAATCAATAAATAATTTTTGCTCTATTATTTTATTTGAGGTTTTGTATAAAATAATTTTTAAAATCTTGGTTAATCCTTTGAAATCTTATCTTAAAAACCTTATTAATGAAAATAGGTAGATTGATATGAGACAACATGTTGGGGGGCACATGAGCTATTTCAATTTCTAAAAAACAAAACCATAAGTAAAAGGTATAGCTGTACCCAGGTAGGTATGAATAAAGCATGTGATAGTATGTAGTGGACTTTTCTAAGGGAGCATAGAGACATTGAGTGCTTGCCATAAATGGATTTTTGTGAGGTGTTAAGTTGTATTATTATGGCTGAATATGAGATAGTAGTAAATGGAAAAGTAATGGGTCATGTCTAATCAATTAAAGGGTACATTGGTAGCTTACCAATACCTTATTTGTTTATTATGATAGTTGATGTACTCTCAAGAAGGTTGAATAGGTTGGCTAATGAGAGTAGGCTTGAGGGTTTGAGATTAAAAACTTATTGCTTGATTACTATTATTTGTTGATAATTCACATTTTTCTCTTTGATATTTCAAAGGATATAAGCTACATAAAAGATATATTAGAAATATATTGTATTATTTGAAATAAATGGTAAATTTTTCTAAGTTGCATATTCTTTAGCAAAAACATGCTTAAATTGATTAAATAATAGGTAGTTAATGAGTTGGAAGTGATTACTATGGATGATCTTGGAAGTTATCTTGATTTACTCATTTTGTAGGGGAAATCCAAGTGTGAGGAAGTTAAGTCTATGAGAGATAAGATTGAGAGGAAGATACAAGGGCGGAAGAAATCACATTTGAGTCCAATAGATGCGGAAAGCTTATTAAACTTGCAGCATATGAGACACTAACCTATTACTCGGGTGTTTTAAATTTTCTTTAAAATGGTATAATGAGTCAAATCATATTATAAAGTTTTGGTAGGGACAATAGAATGAGGGAAAGGTTTATCTAATAAGTTAGAAGCATTTGACTCTACTAAAAGCTAAAGGGAATGAGTTTCAAGGATTTGCATTAGTTTAATCAAATCTTATTAAAAAAGCTAGCATGAAGATTGGCAACTAATCCCATGTCAATGTAGGTAAGATTCTTAAGGGTAGTATTTTCCTAATTTTTTACTTATGTTGTGCGACTAATAGGTAATGGATATCATGGGCTTAGTTGAGTATACTTAAAGGAAGGAAGGTGCTTTTAAGAGGGCCATTGTGGCTAATGTCTAAACAAATAGATAGATCTCGCATTTGAAAGGATGTTTTGTTGAGGCAAGAAATGATTTTAGACCCTAATTATGACAATTGACTGTGTAATAATCCAGGAAAGGGAGGTATTGAGATATAAGAAGAATGCGAGTTTTCAATAGCGAAGAAAAAAAATTGAAATAAAAGAAGTTCTATGATGTAGCAAGCATGTGATGCAAAAAATAAATTAGCACATTTCGTCTCTTCTCCGTCGTCACTAGCGTTTATCTTGGCTAAAGAATGGTCATCTCTATGGTCATATGATGTATAATTGAAAAATCATTGTTGGTGTTTGCAAATCTAAGAGAAAAAAAAGAGAGAGGATAATTTTAGTCTTAACAAAATATCTGTTCTATGATGAGAGGGAAATGTGTGAGCATGCTCTTCTTTTACATGATTAGGTCAAAAGTATGGCTTGGTGCACTTGAACTTCGACATGAAGAAAGTATGATAAAGACTTTTTGAGAATTATAGATGTAGAGGGCAAAGGAAACTTAATCTATGGGAGAGGGGTTGAGCTTGATTGAGAGAGGGATGGCTTTGGTGGTGTATACTATATGAAAGTCACAATGTAAAGCAAGAATAGTCATAAGGTCTTAAATCTTAGATGTGTGGTGTTGTACATTGACAAATTAGGAAAAAATAAGAGGGGTTTTGAAGAAAGGGATCAAAGATGAGAGAAGATGCACATAATCCATTGGTTTCTTTCTTTCTTTCTATTTTTTTTTCATGGAGACTATCTAGGAAGAATGCAATTGAAATTAATATAGATACTTAAAAAACCACCGATGACCACATGGGTGACATTAGAGTAGCTATAATAATTAATAAAATGCATGTGATTGATGAGATCTTAGGAGACTAGCTGTGATGTTTTGTAGAAACAATTGAATGCGTCCCATTAGAAGTTAGTCCATATCTGGGAGAGGAAAGGGTTTGAATAAGTTTACTTTGAAAATGATGCTTTCATAGTGGTTCAAGTAGTAAACTATGAGATTGATAAAATTAGTTAGACCTCTGTTCCTTAATTGAAAATATTCAAGATAAGATGAAGTTCTTCTTGGAAGCTCATTTAGCTTCATTTCTAGAAATACAAGTAGGGCTGCAAATTAGGTAAGAATTAATACTAAGAATCAAATTTGTCATGTAGATTGGTAAATTTACATTGCATTTGTTTCTCTCTAACCACCCCTTATCCCAAAACCAAATATTAAAAGAAAAAAAGGAAGAAGAACAAAGAAAGAAATAAAAACAAAGGATTTAGATCACTAGTACTGGTAATTTGAATAAAGTTCAATAGAGAACAAACAATCTTTCAAGTTTTAAGTGATTTAGATGAAGCTCTTTAGACAATTTAATGAAAACAAGTTGTTGCAAATCTATAAAATGGAAAAATGAAAAAAAAAAAAGGGAAATGAAAAGGGGAGGGGGTTATATTTATAAATGCATCATTTGGGTAGATATTTGACATCAAAAACTTCCAATTATACTTTGATACATTATTTCACCCCTTAGTTGTAAATTCACATATCTTTAAAAGATACAAAATTTAGAATAAGAGTTTTTATTTTTTACTTGTGATAATTTTGTAAGCTTTAAATTAGAAATTGTATTTGTAAACCTAATAACCAACAATTAGTATTAATGAAATGTCTAAGAAGTTCTCTCGAGAAGATGATTAGGGTCTGTTTGGATGGTATTTTTTCATCTATATTTATTTTTCATCTGTATATATTTGTGTCTGGTTTGTTTCTTACCAAGCAGACCAGTGTTGTGGAGACTAAAAGGCATGTTAAACTCTACTTAGATCTCTTTCCCTATCTCTTTTATTTTTCGACTACAAATTGTTATTACTTATTCTTATGGATTTTCTTTATGACGATTTGGATTACAAGTTAAATAAATGATTCTATGAATTTATAATTTTATAAGTTCTTATGATAATTATAATGGATAAATTATAAGTTTTAGGTTTACGATTCTACATATTCATGATTTTCTGCTCTATATGATTTTAAAGGATTATATTAATTCTATATGTAGTTGGAAGAATCGTAAGTTTAACAAGTTTAATTTACATCAAGTTTTATAAACTTAAGCTAGCCTATTTAAGTTTTGGGTAAATTACACCAATGAGTCACAACGTTGGGGTAAGTTAATTTTAAATCACAACAACATTCATTTTGTATCACAACATTTAGAAAACTGATTCAATTTAAGTCCGTGACATTGTCACCTTTCTCCTGTTACATGTGTTCTACTGTGACATAGATTGAATCACTTTTTTCAAATGTTTTGACACAAATGAACTTACCCCCTAAATGTTATGACATAAAACAACTTTTCAAACATTGTGACCTAAAATAACTCATCCCAAAATGTTGTGACCAACTGGTGTAATCTACCCTTAAGTTTTTCAATGGTTTCACTATTGTATTCTAACAAAATAGCATACCAATATGCATACCTACAAAAATAATGTATAGTTTATATAATATTACTTGTAAATACTCTATAAATGAGATTCATAAAGATTATCATGATATTGGTAAGTTTGAAGACCTTATCAAGAATTCACAATGCTTATATCGTCTTTTAAGAGTTGATTTGATATTTTCTTAGTTTTTTTTTCTATCTCTTTTTTGTTAAATTAATGACATAAAGATCTAAATTTATCTTATGTTTCTAGAGCTCCTCTCAATTCTTACTTAGGATGTAAACAAGTGAAGCAGCTAGGCTTTTGTTAGCTTAGCTTGGCTCATTTAAAGACTTAACTAGCTCAAGCCAAGTCGAGCTCTAAATGGTCCTGAAATATACAAGTGAAGCCCAAGCTTGGCTTATTAGGCTTGCAAAACGAGCAGAGCGTGGCTTATTTACATATAATTATTTGTATAATGTATATATATATTAAACGAGTCATTAACGAGCCTATTCGCAAGCTTAAAGACAAGCTCAAACTTGGCTCGTTTAGTTGAATGAGCTGAGTCGAGTTGTGCTTTAAATGAGACGTGCTTGAGTGGCTTGTGAGTTGTAGCCATAGTCTTGAATAATTGAACAAGTCTTTAACCTAGGAAAAGGATCTTGTTCTATATCGTAACTTTATTTAGCTTCTTAAAGTATAAATATTCTCAAACTACTAACTTCATTCAACACCAGTACCAGTCTTTCACAACAATCTCCAAGGTATAACAAGGCTCTCACGACAATCTCCTAGGCCTAATGAATCCCTTATTTAGTATTTCTTGCAATTAATTCTCTTAATTTTATCAACACTCTCTGATAAGGTACTTTATATATTGACATAATATGTAGAACAACCTTGATATGAGATTCCATCTCCCTAATTAGAAGCATACTTGGTCAATTGATAGGGTTTGATCTCTAAGAATAAAAAGAATTATTTTATTTAATTATGTTATAAAATTATTGATATTTTATATTATTTAGATTATTTGATTATTCCACGTTATTAATTTTATTATTAGATATTAGGATTAGTTTTATTTTATGATCATGAGGATTCCTATATTTCATTATATGACACTTGTGTTTTAGGGTTATCAAGGTTCAATATAAATAAATTTTATTTCTTATAAAGTCATGAACACAATTTTACAAATGGAATTCCTTTAGAGTCATCATTCTCTCTTTTTATGAACTTATCAATTCTTCTTCAATTGTTGTACTGATCTAAAATCTTGTTTACTCTAGTTGTGGTGAGTTTCCTTTATCAACTAAATTAACAAAACTTTCTATTTAATTTAATTGAAGAGTGATTAACTTGTCGATTAGATTAAACAAAACCCTAGTTCAAGTTAGTTAGTTTGTAGTGTAGTAAACCTATTAGTTAAATTAATTTAATCATATACATTGATTTCTTTCTTTCATACAAATAAAAAATGCCAAAGAAAACCCTAAAAATTCAAATATCCTATTTTGAAAGAAATATGCATAGATCTCTCATTGAAATATATTTGTATCATCTTAGTGTAAGTGCACAGGTTATGATAAAGTGTTTTACAAGGTTTCATTTGTGATCAAAATTCATGTGAATTTGAGCATAAGTATATCATCTTTATTGGTAAGTACTTTCTAATTGTTTCTAATTTATGTGAAAAAAGAAGAAGATCTTTTAAACTTTTCAACATGGCTATGGATTTTGAGTTAGTTTGCATGAATTGAGAGAGAATACTTGAACAAAATAGAAGAGAATGATGGATGGAGAGATAGAGATAAGAGGGAGATGGAAGCGTTGAGTGGATGGAAGAAGAAAGGCAATTAGTGCATTGCGGGAACAAAAATGAAAGGAAGATGGATGATTTTGTGAGGAATTTATATGCGAGAATGGAAGATAGTTTGAAGTGTAAGAGTTGTTTAGGGCATGGGCATTTAGCATATAAATGTCCAAATGAATATATAGCAAAGCTTATCGATGAAGTTTTATATTCATTGTATAATAGAGCTGAGAAATCAGTAGAATAGTGAGAAACTTCAAGGGTTACTCAAGGACATATTGCTAAGGATGCGAATAAGAAAGGGAGAGTTCCTGTAGTTCCAGAAAAAAGACTATGATATTTAAGTTATGAAATGGGCTGTTAACGAGATGGAAGTCTTGGAGAAGGAAGACAAAGGTGCCGTAAATAGTATGGACAGTCATATAGAAGCAATGGAAGATCAATTACAGTTGTAGGATTTAATGCATGAGGTTAACATTACATTTATATGCCTATCTAGAGAAACTTATTTCACTAAGTTTGATTGGTCACAATCAGGTCAAGTAGTTGCTAGCAAAACCAATTTATAGTGATATGGCACTGCTGAATGCAGGAGTTAAACGTTCATCATGGTGTTCATGGGGATTTGATTGATGGTGCTTATGATGAATGATATGATCCATATAGAGGGCTTTTAGTTGTTTATATAAACAACATTTTTGAAGAGTTTAAGAGCTCCTAGAGTTAATGTTGAGATACTTTGGGAATTGTTCATCTAGATAGGATTTGTAGATGGTATAAAGAGCCTAAGGTTTGACACAACTCTTGAACTTAGGACACTTAGGATGTTTTATAGATTCATCTTTGTCTTAGAGGATACTTGCTCAAGATCCGAGGGCAAATCTTCTTGAGCTTATGAGTAATAGTAGGGATTAATTTCTAAGAATAAGAAGAATTATTTTATTAAGTTATTTTATGAGAATTTATTACTACTTTATATTGTTTAGGTTATTTAATTATCTTATATTATTATTAATATTATTATTGGGTAAATTACACTAGAATGTAATAATGTTTGGAGTTAAGTTTATGCAAGGTATCAACATTTCAAGTGGTTAAAAAGATATATGAATGTTCTGCAATGTGAATCAAAGAAGGTAATAATGTTTTGCGAAACTCATTTAAAGTATTAATACTTTGATTAGTTTTCAATTAAGTTTCAAAGTTTCTAAATTTTCATTAATGGTAAATTATTAATACCTTATTTGACTCATTTTGTAAAACATTAATACCTTTTCCGTAAACCTATGCTGAAATTTTGATACTAATTTACTCTATTATTACTAGATATCAAGATCGTTTTTATTTTATGGGAGTTGTCTTTTATTGATTGTTAGTTACTAGCAATTTTATTCTTAATGATTGGTATAAATAGGCTTCATTTCTTGTAGAGCAAAGAACATCTTTTTTTATGAATATAATAACTTTGAATCGTTATTTTTTCTTTTCCTAAACTTATCGATTCTTCTTGAATTGTGATGTTCTAAAATCATAAATCTTATCAATTCCATTAAATTGTCACGATCTAAAACTTTGTTTAATCTAGTTGTGGTAAGTTTCTTTTATAAATTAGATCGACAAAACTTCTATTTAATTTAATTGTAGCATCATTGACTCATCAAATAGATTAAAAAACCGTTAATTCAAGTTAGTTTGACTATGGCATCATAAACTTATTAGTTAAATTAATTTGTGCATATAAGTTGGTTTCTTACTTTCATAAAAATTAAAAATACCAAATATATCAAAGAAAACACTAGATTTCAAAGATTCCACTTTAAAAAAAAATTAATCTTTCATTGAAATTTATTCGTATCATAACTCTTTTTGAAATGCCTTATAAATCTATTTTAAAGTCAAGGAAATTTAGTAATTTGAGTATGATATTATTAAAGTTTTTTTTTAAAATTTATTTTGCTTTAGAAAGGAAACTACACCACAACAATAATATACCCTCCTAAAATATTAAAGACTAAATGATGTAAGAGAAAAGAAGATCGATCACAACAATAACACACCCTACTAAAATACTAAAGAGTAAAGACTGAAGACTAAAGGATGTAAGAGAAAAGAAGATGGATAACCTTCCTTTTATTATTAGCATGGCATCCATAAATAAAAAAAAAAAATCACAAGAATTTTAAGAAAATGTATTACTAAGTGTTCATGTAAATTTATAACAAAGAGTAAGAAAATTATTTAGTTATTATGATCTTTGTAATAGGCATATGATCTTAAAAGAATAGGATTTCAAATTCGATCTAAGGTAAGAATCTAAACCTCAGTTTAATTCTTTTAGCTACAAGAAGTTTTAATTTTATTGTTATTATAAAGCATTGATTGAAGTGTTACTCTATCGGATACATATGATGCCTAATGAAATATACCAATAATTATTTTACTTTAATCAAGATGATATGGAGTTGGATATAGTTAAAATAAGACGTACTAAAAAAATTTACTGCCATTTCTTTTTAGATTACTAAATGACCTACCTTTCTATTCATATTATGGAATTTTTATAATAACGATGATGATGATGATGTATAAATATACATATATCCTAAGCGCAAACCATTAAAACAATCCATCTAAATAAATAGTTAAAATTAATGGCACATGGGCAAACACAACAAAACTTTATTGAAACCCTACTAAATCTTTAAAGATATATCGAAAAGCGATTCCATATCTTTTCATTATCTTATATGATAACCTTTACATCTTTTAAGGCTTCAAAGTTTCTTTATTCCAAACTCCGAAAAAGCTATAACAAATCGCAGAGCCTAAAGAAAATTTCTTAGAAGTCTATTTAAACACTTTTGAAACTTGTAACAGAGATCAGCAAACTTTTTTTGAAAGATTGATGTTTCATATAGCTTTTGGTGAAGGAAAGGACTATATCTAAAGGTTAGGTTAAATCGATTTATTTTTGGACTAGAAACCTAACAATGTGTTGGACAAGAACACCAACAAAAAATACTCAAAATTATATTCGAGACTTTCATCGTAAGTGATTCATTATTTTAGGTATGTGGTGACATGTGTTGTTTGATAGGACAAAAATTGTTAATAACCTAATTAACACGTAAAATTGGCTAATAAAGTGTGTTGCTTGCTATTTGGTCATCCTGAGTTAGAGAGCAACACCTTTATTATGATCTTAGACTTTGACACGATAGTTAGATGCTTAGGCAACCATGCTGCAGCTCGACAGGTAGCTGATCAAGGGAACGGTATATGGTGTAACGGTCCCGAACAAAGAGGTATAGTTAAAAGGATTGAGACTCATCAAATTATACAATATAAATAAACTGTGGTGGCTGTGTCTATATAATAACTATAAAACATAGATGAAGTTACTTTTATTTTTCTTTATGGGCGAGAGGTTGATTTCTCTTGTCAACCCTCTATACTATTACAGTAGTATTGGAACCCAGCCCTCGGTCGTGTTGCCTAGAGTCATGAATACTCTCGTATTGTTTGTTGCACTTAAATTAAATATCTAAATTAAAGTTTATGAATTAGCATAGAGTTGCATGTACATAACGTATGTTTTTGTGTTGTTGTGTATTGGTTTTCAACTTACCCCCTAGGGATTTTTTTTGGATATTGTCACAAATGGTACTTAAACTTTAGCAAAATATGCAATATGGCACCAAAACTTTGAAAATGATTAATTTAGTACCTAAATTTTGAAATTAATCAATTTGGTACCTAAAGTTTATATACTATTTGTGATATTAACCCCATTTTTTTTAGATAATGTCATGAATAGTACCTGACTTGGAAAACTTTGAAATTAATCAATTTAGTACCTAGAAAAATTTGATGAAAGTACTATTAGTATGCACAAAAGTTCTTTCAGGTTCCACTTATGGCATTGACCTTTTTTTTTTTTTTTTTTATGCCAAATACAAAGGATGCTTATGTCTTATGATGAGACCTCAAACTATAGGATCGAGTATTCACTTTAGAGTTTTAAGACAAATTATAGAATATGTCGTTTAGTTAAATATTATTACTTTAGTTTGATTTGAATTAATTGAAATTTTGGAGATGTAAAATATTAAGAATAAAAACAACATGTAATATTTCAAATAATTGTGCTTTATTTATTACACGTGGATTTTAGTTGTTCTGAGTCTTAGCATGCTCATAACTCAGTATAATTATGTAGCGGACTATTCGCATCCTTTTGTTTTAGGGCATGAAACTTTTAGAATGATATCTAAGAAGTCATATGCCACAAGATTGTGTCTTAATTGTATAGTATGTCTTACTTCTATATTGGTGATGTTATGTTATTACAACTTATGGTTCTTTCTCTTACTGCTATTGTTGGTGATGTTATTACAACTCGTGGTTCTTTCTCTTATAATTGATTGG